>VCAZ01000075.1:1142500-1387500 GCA_005784505.1 Bagarius yarrelli | reverse complement strand
AAATTGGTCTCCTCCCAGAGCAACTCACTTGGGTCATAGTTGGACTTTTCCTCATAGTCTGCTTTTTACTTTTCCAAAGGTCCTTTGCCAATCATTGACATGTGTTCTAGGTCAAAGGTACTAAACTATAAAAGAGATTTTAAAAAGTAGGACAAGGTGTTCCCTGCTTTGCCCAGAGCTTCAGGGTGCACTTGTTTAAAGATTAGACCAGTATAATTTTTCCTCCAGAAAGACTCAATATAGGATTTATTAAGCTGCGGTAAGAACAGCCAAGCTTACTTATTTTTTTGGCAGCTTTTGTGTGGCGCATACACCATATTCGATGTCTGTGTACATTCTGCATTGTTTTTCTTTTTTTAATCTGAGGCTTTGTTCCAAAACATAATCCAAATCTACACCAACTTTAGTTTAATTTTGTTTTTATTTTACATTATATTAATATTCACTTGTTTCCATCCACTTTACTTTTCTAAAAAAGCTTTTGGGGCGAAAAGAAAAGTTTTCATTTTTTAACGAATTCAGGCACAAGTAACAATACCTGTTGTAGCTTTTTTATTAGGAAATGTTAACATATGGATGGCTAATCTTATTTTAATTTTTCTCTGAAAAAGAAAGTAACTTAATTACTTTAAACAAAAAATTAACATTGTTTTACTCAAATAATTTTAACAAAACAGCTGTAAGATGTTTGAGTGGTTTCTTGCATGTACAGCCCGTTTCAAGTCGCCCACAGCATCTCATTCAGAGTTAAATTTTCAGCCAGTCCTTGATGGATTTACTGGTATGTTTGGAGTCATTGTCATGTTGCAGGGTCCAGTTCGGCTTTACCTTTAAATTTATTAAAGATTGTCTCAAATGTTTCTCAAGCACCCCCTGATACTACACGGTAGTACATGGTGGATTCTATGATGGTAAGATGATCAGGTCCTGCTGCAGCAAAGCATCCCCAAACCATGATCTCACCATGATGTTCACTATCACTTCAGCAGTCAAGAGTACACCAAACTAAATGTTTGAGTTTAAATAGGGCCAGCCCCCTTTAAAAAGCTAAGTAACAATGTGTGTGATTTTTAGCCATTTTAAGTGGGAATAAATGTTGGGATGTCCTAATTTATTCCTCAACAGAAATTAAAAATTGTCTTTTTAAAATGTCAATCTAAATCTAAAAGACCAGAAAACATCATCTTTATATTATATATTTATATTCTAGTCATGTAAAAGGTTTTATTTTAAGGGTTAGAAAAGTTTCCAATACCTGCTTCAGAATTGCTATTTGCTCAGCTGTGTCAGTGAAGTCAATTATTGGATTAACATACTCGGACTCTTCTCCTTAAAAAAATGTCAAGTGGAATCAGGGAGATTATTGGAACACAGGCTTTGCTGAGTGAAAGCTTTTGGTGTGTCAAAAGTCATCATGATGTGATGCTTTGGAATTCTGGAAGCTTCATTCCAACATTGATCAAACAGCATCTGTTGAAAATGTAAGAAACTGCTGGACCGGTGAGCAAAGCCAATAACCCACATCAATAACAGTCCAAGTCCTGACCAGAGAGACACTTTTAAGAGGCATCTAAAGGAAGTGTAAGGAGTGGGGGTAGCTCAGTGGTTTAGGTGTTGGACTGCTAACCAGAAGAGTGTGGGTTCAAGGGCACCACCACAAAGTACCCAAAGTCTGGCCTCTGTTAATCCCTAATTGCTTAGCTGAATAAATAAAATGAATGTAAGTCTCTCTTTATAAGGGTGTCTGCCATAAATGAAATCACTACTTTAGACATATTGAAGAGTTCCGGTTTACCAACTATTACTCCTGTCAACTTGATCACTGCTAACAAAAAAAGCACCTTTATTTCTTCAAGCATTGGCTATTATTTTTATTACTTCTACCAGAATATTTTCTTACTCAATTTTCCTTATATAATTATTGATTTTTTTGGTAGTCTTTGCTGTAAATGTGATGGAGGAAACAAACACTTAAAAAAGGAAAGGCCAGGCTAATTCATCACTGTTCCGTAGAAGGCTTAAGTGGTTTAGACAAATGACTTTTGTCTTCGACATGATTAATGCATTTTATATTATTATTCAAACAGCTAATGAAGGTGTCTAAAAGGTCTTCTTTTGCAGGAATTTTAACTGTGTTTTTGCTGATCTTTAGAACAAAGATGATTAGTGTTAAATGCTGTAAGACATTTATTTTGATGAAAAGATTGGTATTTTTCCAAACATTCTCAAAAATCTGCCAAATTTTGGAAGAAATTTTTCTCTTGCTTTTTTTTTTTTTTTTTTTTTTTTTTTTTTTTTTTTTTTTTTTGCATTAATTCATGTTTTTTTCCCAAATTTCTCTGCTAGTTGGGCCATTTTAAGTATGTATTTTTAGCAATTGTTCTAAATTGGATTCTGGTCTTCTCCCAAAGTGTAATATTCTATAAGGTCATTTAAAGTTGAACTTATGTGGTGAAGCTGTGTTTTTGATGATAATGGCTAAAACTTTACTATCATCCAGGTGTCGGTTGAGCTGCTACAATATGTTCCTTGCATTACAGGCGAGCGTGGATGAGCTCACGGCGGAGGCAATACCATTACCAATCTTAATCCTCAGGCCTTGATTGCTTCTCGTGTTCATAAACGGTGCCACCTGTTATCTGCTCCACATGCCTATGTTAATCAGGGCTGAGGAGATTGATACCCAGCTGGACTAACCTGCTGTGCAATGCTGCTGTTTTGCTAAAATGACCGAGAACTAATGTAACACTAATCGGCTGTATTTTTATTTTAGTCTTATGGCTCTTGAACCCACCACAAAAGTGAATTTTTGCCACACTTCCAGGGTAGTTTTGTTTTTGGTATTTAAATTTACACAACTAGACTAAATCATAAGTATGATTTGTTGAAACAGGCTAAATTTCAGTTTTATTCATGAATAAACATTACAAAATTGCAGTTTAGTAATGATTTCTTTTAGCCTAATATTAGGTTTTTAAAAATGACTGGTTGAATTGCTGATTTTCTCATTTGCTTATGAAAACAACTTCAAAACCAATGCAGGAACCTTTAAATGGATTTGTTCTCCATATTCTCAATGAGTTTCTTCGGTTTAACATCACATTTAATCTATATCATCCCAGTAATAAACTCTCTGGCTATTTCGAACTGTAGATGGGGTTTAATTTGCATTTTTCATTGGCATTAAACAATATTTAACCTTGAGCTCTGAGGATTGCCTGCTGTTTTTGGGGGATGGTTATTAATGGCAACGTTTGCTTTTTTTTTTTTTAAACAATAAACGTTGGCACCACACTCTCAATAAATATTTTACCAGCAGCAAATTTTTTGACTGATGTGCTTCGTGAGCTGTTTAATTAAAGTATTTATCCCCTGAATAAACAAGGCCAACTTTACATTTGTATAACTAAGATCTAGTTGTGCCTTGTTTGTGTCTAGAGATTATAGGCCATTTGTGAGTACAATTATTGAATGATGATGAAATAACAATTAATGACTTGCCTCATTGGTATCACTGTGGTTAATATAAACACACAAAGCCAATTATGTGTAATGAACACAGTGACTGGAAGGTAAATGAAGGCAACTAAGGTGCCAAGTGATGCATTTGGCAACAAGAAAAAGAACAGAGTGCATCGAGTACAAAGTATTTAGACCATTTACTGTAACGCTTTATGCTATAATTTATATCGATCTGCAAAAAAAATATGTGAAGAGATTTTGGGTAGTTTTTTTATTTATTTATTTATTTTTTATTATTATTAAATAAATATTGTAGGGAATAGGAAATGGTTTTGCATTTAGCCTATCTCAGTTTGATTTTGTTTAATTAGTTACATATCAACCAAATATAACAAATTATTAGGTGAAACTTTTGGGAAAGTGGAATTGCTTTGGAAAGTGTTTTCAATCAAATGTCTGTATTTACCCTGTTGGTGGTGCTGCAGCACTTGAAGGATAAGCATCGAAACTGTGGTGATGGTAGCCGAGTCTGTACTCCACCACTCTAACAAGTTTGATTAAAATGATATGATCCGACGTTAATGTAAAATCAAACCAATACTATTTTTTATAATAAATGTTTTGCATTTTAATTAATTTTGATAAATTTTAATGCAATTCAGAGGACAAATATAGAATAAAGTAAATTGTAGATGAATGGTAAACTATACAAAGGGTAAAAATGTCCAATGAATATTGCATAATATTTTATTTTAGAAAAATAAAATAAGCTATAAATTAGAATTCCTGGAACTTCCTTTATGATGGTTTTACTATAATATCACCGAACATTTTTACCATCTTAGCAGGTCGTTTCACAAAACTAAATCAAGTTAAATTTGGGTTAATTGCGCCTGATTGTGGCACCGGCTGACACGTAGGCTAATACGGATCTTCATTGACTTCTTTTAAATGTTATCGGTCGAGAAAAAAAAACAAATGGTCCCTGTCTAACCTTTATTCTAAGTGACTGGCCTGCTTTTTTTGAAGAGGATTTAAATGTGTCCTAAGGTTATACAATCACAGAGCAAAATTCAAGTTAATGTACCTTCCCAGACAGACCACGATTAAACATTAAAAAAAAAAGTCTCAACCCGTGCATATTTAATGCTGATGTGGCTTAAGACAAATAAGTATTCAGTAAGGCAGATGACCCTGTGGCAGGTCACATGCTCCATTGCTTATAGTTCTTCTGATTGGGCAGTACTGAGTGAATTCCAGTGGAACTAGAAGAGGTTTATCTTACACGCTGTGCATATACATTTTTATCTCACTCCTCTCTCCGCTTGGACAATTTTCTTACATGCCATCGCCATCATTTACTCTACAACATGTATCTTCTATTTTTCTTTGTTAACTAAGTTTTCATTTTATTAAGCTTTTATTTTGGCTACCTGGTGAAAGAAAAATTCTGATGCTTTAAAACTTTGAGAGGAATTACATAAATTTTGTGTCCATTATGGCGTGATGCAGTATTCGCATAAGATTATACTGTTTATTCTGTATATACAGTAACTGTGTTTTGTTATTCAGCATTTGTTTTTTGTTAGACTTTTTGCACATGAATTTGTCAATCTTAATTCAGTGTTATAATAATTATTTATCTTATTCATTTTTATATCTCTATATTTGCTTTTAAGTTAATATAATGTTTTTCAGTTGATATTTAATTCCTATATTAATGGAATTAATTATTGAGTTTTTGGATCTAAATGTATTATTTTTACTGGCTTTAACTTTATATCCTCATACAGTGGTACAGTGACTCTTCTTACTTTCTCCTTTATTGTCTTCTATTGTCACGAAGCCGTATTTTTCACTAATCCTGACATTCTCCATCCTACAAAAAAAGCCTTTTAATAAGTGTGAGGTAATTTTATTTTCTGATTATCCTTAAGCCGAGTTTTAAAATCAAAATTAAAAAGCGTGTCTAGCAGGGGAATGGGACGCAAGATATTTTAGCAATGTAGCACAAAGTGAAAATGCACTTTTTTTTGAGGTCACACTGGATTTGATGGCGTTCCCGAATGGATTAAGGCAGTTTTGTCTGAGATCACAAATCCGCTTGCTTAAGTTTCATCCGGCTTAGTAACAAGAGCTCCAGATAAATACAGCAGAGATGGGAATTTCCTTGACTGGACTGTAAGTGATATCACGGTTACTGCATTGCTACTGACAATTTTCTTGCATTAAGCAGTTTGAAACCCTTCGACAAAATCTGGCCGTGCATAGCAAGTTTGGGGAAGGAAAATCCCCATCATCTATTAGTGTTTTACTCTGTTTACTGAGGTACAATATCACATTAGGAGATCTGTCTTTTCCTTTTCAAATTTGTCAAACGGCTCAGTGTCGACGCTTCATTTGATGGCTCGCTGCATGCCAGGTTCTTTGAGGGAGTCTAATGCCTTTCGCTGTCTCTTGTAATACAAGAGCTGCGAATAGTCCACCAAATAGATAGTGAAGCAGAAAACAGGTTTCATGTGAGGTCACATTGATTGCCACAGCACCATATTTGCTGGAATTACCTAAATCATTGTGCTATAGATAATATATATATTGATGATAAATGTTTTAACAGTGCCTGAGGAGACCTTCAGCAAAAAACATACCCACCAAGAAGTATTTTACGTCCACATGTGAACACCCCTTACTATGTATACCTACAACTAAGTGTCACCTGTGCATCACTTACTATCATGTGGACACCAATTATTATATGCTCACAATTACAGTCCTATGGACACCCACTTACTATTGTTTACCTACCACTAGGTATCACCTGTGCATCAGTAACTTTCGTGTACCCACAACTGTACTTAGTATCGCTTACTTTCTTGCTTTTTTATGCTAAATTAGAATGCTTTTTTTTGTAAATGTGTAGGGCTGAAACCACCTTCTCAACCAGGGGTGGTGCAATCTCGGTCCTGGAGGGTCGGGGTGTCCTGCATAGTTCAGCTCCAACCCTAATCAAAAAAAACCTGAACCAACTAATCAAGATCTTGCTAGGTACACTTGAAATTTACAGGTAGGTGTATTTAGGCAAGTTGAAGCTAAACTCTGCAGGGCCCCCCCATTACCAAGATTGCCCACCCCGTTCTAAACAGACGTGTGCGAAAAAACAGATGTGTGCCAATTTCTGTTACTTTATATTCGGTAGGTTAGCTGGCCAAACACTTGAACAGCCGCCAAACAGGCAACTTGTATCTGTTGTGTTCAATTTTGGATGGTTGGTCTAGATGTAATTGTAGTCATGGGTTTATATTATTTGTGCCTCTTTTTCAAAGTGGTGTTTTTTTTTAATACCATAATGAAAGAAAGTGGGGTCTGAAACGTGATAAAACGTTTGATGATAAGAGAGGAAAAACATGTCAAGACTTGTAGATTGTTTTGTTTTGAACAGTAATAAATGGAACCACAAATAGATAAAAACCTAATTTTTTTTTTTACAAATCATTAGAAGAAATAAAAACACTTTACAACATGCTGTTATTAAATGTGCACCACATGACTCTATAGAAGAATCCTTTGTTATATTTAATTATGTTTTTATTTGGCCCGGTTTTGATTCATGTAGTGGTAGAAATAAAATTTCATTCTTACAAACTAAATCCTGTCTGTTTGCACCTGGTGGACCAAATGGAAGCATTTGTCAGTTTCCTCCAGTTTATAGCCGCCTTAGTCAGAACTATAATGACTCGGTGTGAACTGCATGCAGGTGTGTATTGAAAATAGTCTAAAACGGCAGGTGCCAATTGACGGACGGCAATAACCCCAGTGCAGATTCTCCAAGCATGAATAAAAGAAATGTTAGAAGATGCACCTCAACACATTTCTTACACCTCCACTGGCCCCCTTGCTGCAATTTCTGTTGCAAACTACAGAAAATATTACGAACTGGGCTGTTATAAAAAAAAAAAAAAAAAACTTGTTGTGGTAATTGCTACTTTCTTTGCATTCGGTCAAACTATACTATTTAAAAATTAGCGTAATATGTTGTATTTATTACTTACTGCACATTTAGTCAGCAGTATTTTTATTACTATGGCTGCATTTGGACTGCAGGTTTTAATGCCCAAAACAAATCTGTTTTAAAACTGACACATATCTGATATCTAGATTTAAAATCCGATCTGTCTGCTTACATGGCAGATGCGAATGCGTGTATTCGATTCATGTCTAATGTATTTACACATATCAGTGAGGCCGAAACGGAATCGGGTTTTGTCCCATCTTCTGCCCATTAGAGGTGAAAGCGGAATAGGGTTACTTGATAGACATAGTGTAAATGCGGCCTAAGAGAAATCAAAGTCGGACTCCAAATCTGCATTTAGATAAAAAAAAAACTCAAAAATTGTGTCCTATCCAAAGATGTTTTTCTAGCATGGCTTTAGATAACAACATTATTAACTGATTTTAGACCAGATAACCAAGTAAAAATTATTTTTTTGAAAATACCTTATTATGGTACATAATATAATATTTATTCAGTGCTTAAGTTTATATTAGGATGTACTGATAAAATCTTTGAAGGCGATTCTCTGATACGGATATTTGTCGTTTTTTTGGGATGTGGGATTATTTGTACTGTTTTCTTTTGCCATTTTCTTTCATTTGGCAAGGGCTTGCTGTAGGGTCGGTTAAAGTGCTATCATTACTGCTAGAATACGTGAATTATCATTTTTTTAAATCATATTTTTACACCCCTGAGCCTAACATATTGTCGCTGCCAGTCTTTGTGCACTGAAAGTTCTGTTAATCAGGTCAAAAGAGGTATTAACCCTTTGTATCGGAGTGTTTTTATAGGTATGAGTAAATGAGCCTGGTTTTGGGCCTGAAACTGTAACCAGTATCGATACCGGTGCATCCCTAGTTTATATAAAAATTCTTTTACATTTTAAGACAGAAATGTCACCTAGCGCATGTTTGCATCTCAAGTGCTTTCATGCAGCACAACAGACAGATTAATACTTTTGCTGAACTTTTAAGATCCCAGATTAAAATTGCACTAAATTATGTTTTACTGCATTTCATGCACAGATAAACATAAGAAAATGATTGAAATACTTCGAAACTTATGCCTATAGCAAGTAAAAAAAGATCCAAACGCAGTTACCGAGTCGTGCAGAACCGCCTGTGATCCGGCGGGTCATTGTAGCGACCCGGCAGCAGTCCTGTGTCAGATCCTAAATTAAGCCTTTGATAAGTGGTCGTCTTTTTTTTTTTTAAAGCAGGGATAAAACAGAGCGAGAGGGTCAATTAAACCTTCCCTGTTAGACAAGGGCCTATCTGTCCTTTCTTTGCAGAGACCTCATCAACACAGGTGTCAGCTACATTAAGGACTGCTTGATCTATGTCAAATAAATTCTGCCTTTTTGTAGGCTTCCTGACAATCGGGCTGATGAGAAGCAAAAGAAGTTGCCGTTCTTGTACACATAAAACATAACGAGGTCTGTCTTAGTCGTCTGTTCAGAGCTGACACTTTTTTTTTTTTTAAGGACAACTGTAATATATCAACACTTTCCAAAAGCGGAAAGCAAAAAAGAAAGTGTCAGGGTTCTAGATTGCCATAAAGAGTGACGATTGACATATGCTCTATTTTATGAAGCGGTGTTCTTGTGAAATCTAATCGTTCATTGGGAATTTTTACTGGAAGCTTGTCTTACCTTTAAATCAATATTATAATGTGTCCCAGCTCTGTGGCAACATATTTTACAATAAAAGGTGTAAACAAGTATTTGCATTTGCATTGTATTATCTTATTTATCTTTTACCCAACGTCTCAGCTGTATTGGAATTAGGATTTGTAATTCTAAAGATAAAAAAATTATATTTTTTAGAAAAAAACAAGAAAAAATATGACACTATTATTTCAAAGATGAGAAACATCTGGATTTGTTGTGATGTGCATGTTGGCATTGCATGATTTGACTTATTGGAATAAACAATTGGATCTTGGTTAAAAATAAAAACTTGTCTGCAAGTAACCAGGCAAAGTTCTTACAAGAGCCACCGAAGCAATCACTTAAGTTCCTGAATTGCACTTCTTTCCAAGCAATACTCTGAGTGTTGTTAGCCTTTTTCCACCCCTCTTTCCCTGTACTTCAATTAACCAGAGACACTTTTGTGGCATCCTAATTCAGCAAGGAGACATCGGAATAATAAAATTGGTAGCGCTGCTGCAGGGTTTTATTTTCAGCTTGCACACAGGCTATGAATTAACGAACAGATTGGGCTGCTAACAGCTCAGCGTGAACTCTTCCTTTCGTGCATGGACTTAGGACTGATTTTCTGTGAATATGACTAATGGTTATGCGGTGTCCCGGCGACACAACAGCTGTATGTCTGTATAATAAAACACAGTTTCAGACTAAAATAACATTGAATCAATTTTTTAAGAAATATTTTAAATACCTTAAAAATGCAGTTCTAAAATTCAAGTTCATTTCGTTCTTGTCTTGACACAAATTTCTTTTTGTTGGCTACGTTTCCAAAAAGAAGACCCATATCAAAAAATGTTAGCCCGACTAATGTGCAAGGGTTTTTTAATGTAAAAAAATGTAAAACGATTCTACGAGCTAACGAGCTTGGTTAAAAATCTTCATTACAAATTTTGGCCAAGTGCATGTTCTCAAACCAAACTGTAGGTTAGCAGGAAACACAAAAAAAAAACAACATAGGACTTGGCAGCAATTCTAATGTTTGGAGACTAGTTTTTAGCCTTAACTGAAACCATTTGGCTAAACATCACACGAAGACTTGGAACTTTGGATCCTAATCCTGTCTTAGCCTCGGACTGACTCCCTATAACAGACTTTGCGTTAAATCACCCAGTTTGCCGTTGTGTTCTAAATAACTTGGTGGGATATCTATTATCTTTATCGATTACATACCCTGATACTTTCTTTATGAATTCAGGCAGCAGATAGTCAAGAGGCTGATTTGCATAGTGGGCAAGCGACGTTGAAGTGTTTTCTGTCTTGACATGACCATATGGCTAATGCTGTATATGCCATGCAGAGTTGAATCCGTCTGTAACACTAGTGTTCACTTCAAACCTCACTGAAGTCTTGCTTATTTGATAGCCTGCTGGATGTTTCCTTTTGTTAATGGAGGAGTCTGTAGGATTGAGTTACAACCTTTAGGGACTGTCTTTTTGTTCGGCTTGGCTAGACAGCAATTAAAATAAGGGCGATCCACGCGGGTCAGGATGTAGAGGCGGTCTGGTACTTCAGTCCATCCTGTGGGAGTAGACGGTCAATAGGTTTTTTCCGGATGTACTTCAAAGCATTAAAACTTTCAGCCAATAAGGCAGTGATGGATGGAATCGATCATCCAGTAGTGTAGAGGTTTCAAATGATTACATTTATTACCGTATATTTATTGTCAAAGTATTCAAGAGTGACTTTGGATAAGACTACAATGATATTAGGAAACATCACTTAGTGATCTGCTTTTGTAGCTTATTTGCCTTTACATGTAGCATGTTGTGTAATCTAAGATGTTAACCACATGTGATGTACAAAAATGCATTTAAGGATGTGCTGTTTTTTTTTCAATTCAGTCACCTCTCCTATAGGTTCACAGGATAGTAAAGTGTCCCCTCTATGCATACTTCAAAATCTAGGTGAAGGTTTTAAATCACCTGGTAACATTTTGCGTACTGTTTTCCGCACACAATAAATCGGGACGAGTATGATTTTAGACAGAGCTATTACTGATGTAACATGATATAACAGCAAGCAACCCCTACTTTAAAACTGGCCGTATTGTACTGCTGCATTGTTGATCAGTTATCTGTACGGCGCCCCAGGTGGTGTTTTATTACTTGTATAAATGATATAACTGCATTTTACTAATCTTTCTTTCTCTTTTTCCTCCTTTTTATGATCACCGTCTTCTATCATCCTAGGTAAGCCAGATTACCCCCAAACTTTTTTTTTCACATTATTTGGAACAATAGCCATTATATTTTTCTATCCCTGTGATGAATGACCTTCTATATATACTTCAACCTTTACTTAGTCCACAGCTCACAATCCTGCCTTTGTTGAGGCTAAGTGCACAATCAATGACTGTGGAAAACAGTCTATTCTCCTCCCAAATATAATAACCTGAAATACTTTTTCTGATGAGGGTCAAAAAGGCTCAATTTTTGTGGCTTTAACCATTCACAGTATATCTATAGGCTATCCCCCTGTTCTTCATTACAGAACATTCTGAGGAATGCATAGACCATAAAAAATGGTGACAGGGTGGTAATGGACAAGAAACAAAAAGTTTGTGGTTATTTGCTTGCTCAAATGCTACCAGACTGGACTAGAGCTTTGATTAATATTTTATTCAATCATGATTTATTCGTTATATTCTCTACATGTTGTTTTCACATTTTTAAAAAAAAAAAAAAAACTAAAAATGTTAATAAATATAATTAGCATTTAATATTTAAGTAAACCTGTGCTAAAAAGAGAGAAAAAGCGATAATTGATTTATTGATTTGTAAAATTAATTCTACAAACTTTGTGTTAATGTTTAGTTATTACAAATTGGTGTATATTTTAAAAATCTTTTTTAAATAAACCCTAGTTTTAAAAAAGTACATTAAATTATTGATAGGACAGTTTGTTTTAATGAACATTTCAAAAAAACAGCGTAGTTACCTTATTTGCGATGATGCAAAATTGTTACGTTTTTACAAAGTATCAGACCAGGTTGGCCCTAGGGCCCCCAGGCCTCCACAGTTGTGTGTTGTTGGAAATTAGCTGCCTTAGTGCCCCATATAGGGGACATGGACATCCCAGGTACGCTGATTGGTGCCTATTCTAATGTTCTAATGTAATGCTTTATGATGCTTGTAAGGATGGAGGGCTTGTAGATCACCAGGTTCCACTAGGTGCAGACTGTAGAGAACCCACCCACAGAGCGCGCAGTTCACATTGTGATGGGTGCCGAGCCTGCTCACATTTTTTTTAACCTATTTTTTGAGATATTGTTGTTATACTTCTAGAAGTATAACACCATAGATCACGATGTAGTTGCCAGTTCCAGGCAATAAAAGCAGATAAACGTGTGCTGGGAAGACCACACACCTGCTCATTGACTCTTTGGAGGCTGGCAACCCTTTTTTAGTCACTCTGAAACCGACGAATAACTGGTTTAATTTTCTCCACTGCGTTGTGTACGTATGCTGTCATCATGCCCACAGGGCAGAGAGCGCTCCTAGGAGGCAGACTGAGTAGAGTCACGCTGGGGTGCTCTGCTATTCTATCCATAGGGCCTAGCCCTTGGGTCTGGTCAATCAGGGTGTCCCTGGCGATGGCAAGACCTGAGAGAGTGACCTGAGACACATGCGCGCCAGAGGTTGCTATCCACCTAATGGGGCCCATAATAGTCTGGACTAGCTGGTTCTGTCGGGAACGACATGGTGATTCGGGATGCTGTGCCCCAGTGGGGTTGTTCCCGAAAGTTCGCCTCTCAGGATCAGAGTCACTTTGGCCAGCCCTCCTGCTCTGAAGGACAGTCCCTAGATCCGTCATCTTGGAGGAGATGCCTGGCTGTAAACACCACTGACTCCCCTTCAGTGGGATCCTGCAATTCAGGATGGTTTGGTTTGCAGAGCTGTCTTGGAGTGCCCCATCTGACAGCCCCAGGGGCCTGCTTGCTTCTCGCCTCCAGAAACCTCCCGACGACTACACTGACTTTACCCCCAAAGAGGCCGGAGTGAGGGATAGAGGAGTCCAGAAAAACCACTCTATCCTGATCCTGCATGACACCAAGGCTAAGCCACAGATGCCTTTTCGTTGCCTCTATAGAGCAGACTTCCACCCTGACCCGAAACAGTTCTAAAGCTGCCTCCAGATTAGTCTCCCCGTCACATAAGTCTCCCAACAGTGCACCTTGGTAGGCCGCTATTAGGGGCTGGCTGCGGATTGGAGGAAAGCCCTCAGCGGATTGGAGGGAAGCCTCAGGGACTCCAGCGATTTTGTCACCCCGCTTGTGCCGTGCTCGTGACGTTTGCTTTCCGATTAGTGTGATCCCACCCATGCTTTAAGACTGCGGTCATTCAGAAGGCCCATAGCGTTTGAAGCATCTTGAGTTCCCGAAATGGAAACTTAGTGGTCTACTTTTATAGCTCATTTGCCTTTACATGTTGTGTAATTTGAGATGTTAACCACAATCTGGGATTGTGAGCAACAACAATACTCATGCAATGATTTATATCTAACTTCAGAAGAACTCTGTCGGGTTCTCCTCTTAAATGCTTTTACTCTTAGTAGCATCTTAAAGTGCTCTGATGTTACAGTGACTTTTGACAATTGCTTGCATCCTATGCTCTGTCTGTTAGCTCTTTCCATCAGCCAAAATTGCCACTCGTTCTAAATCATCCATAATTTTACTGGAATTACTTGCTGTATCTTCATATTCAAATTTTCTCTCAAAGTACATTGTTTTTGCTTAATTTTTCTCATCATCCTGATTGTGAAGATAGCATTGGTCTCTTTTGCGACCACTGCTGAACATATTTATTCCCCCTGAAGCCATAGGTTCACAAGTTGGAGACCATCAAGGGTCAAAGTCAGGGTTTGAGCACCAGCCCAGGATGTTATGTTTGGTAAAATGCAGTTTGGTTCCCAATTGGGCTGCAGCAAAAGATCCAGTCGGATTTATTGGCATTTACTGAAAAAGATCCTGTCCAAACAAGTACAACATGCTTCTCTTCACTTCACTTGCTATCTAGTATTTGGTTTCTATTTTTTTAAATAAAGCAAGTAAGAGCCCCTACTTGCTGTCTTAAGGCATGGTGAAACTTTTCTGATGATCTCGAATGAGAAGAAAAGCAGATAATGACCTTGGAATCTGCTTCTAGAGTAGTTTTCTGGGTTAATGTATTAGCATATCAATAATATAATAATATAAAGCAAATATATATAAAACTTTTAACAATAATGTATCTTTGCAGGTAGGTCTATCGAAGCATCTTACACACTTTGCTATGGTTTCAGATGTAGTCTTTCAGTTTGTCCTGTTTCTTCATAGCTTTCTAGACTGCATAATGATAGGATCAGTTCTCTGTGTGGTGCACTAGCTGTTCTGTCATCTTGCAAAAAAATCTCGCTGGATTATTACAGTTAATTTGTGTTTAAAATTGTAAACTTTTATTTCTTACCAAAACACTATAGCAAAAGACTGACGTTATACCATTAAACCATTTTTAGCTTATGTTCTAGTAATTTTGCCCACCACTGTATACATATTGCATGTACTGCATTTTTTTTGCCTAGTGAAAAAAAGGAGTACTTTTCACCAGGTTATTTCCGACGCGTAGTCTATAGAATTATACAATAGAGAACTGCCTTATCAGGTACGATTTTGCTTTGAACTATGCAGCTCTACCAAAGCATCGATTATCCTTTCCCATACACAGATTAAGCTAAGGACTAAATTTACTATTACAAGGAGACTTCCTATCGCAGTTCCTCATCAGTTTGGGGAAAAGTTTACTGATATGCCGTCAGTCAAATTACTGAAAAAAGTTTTTATTTATTCTTTCTTATTTTTCTAAATTGAATTATGTAGTTTAATCAATTTACCCAGTGCAGGGCATCCCATAAGTATCCATACATAGCAACAATGAATATTTTTTTCATGAAAACCATCTACCCTGATCCCCAGATCTTACCCACCCACAAGCAGAACTCCAGCTGTGCTTGTACATGTTTGATGTGTGTCCAGGGGGAAGACGCATTAAAATTTGTTTTTATGAAACGATGGAAAGCATATTATATATTTAAAAAAAAAAAAGGTTTTCATTAAAAAAAAAAAAAACAGTTTTTATATGTATGGAAACTTATGGGACACCTTGTATTAATGTCTACTATTTGGACTGCTAATTTAAGATCATGAGATTTCATTTTTAGCACCACCAATCTGCTACGCTACCTTGTCTGGAGCATGGCCCCTAACCCTCAGCTGTTTAGTTAGATGAATGTAAGTCGCTCTGGATAATGCTAAATGCTATTAATGTAATTTCAAGGGTCACTTTTACGCTTTAATTTATGGATTGATTTTATGCAGGTCAGAGAGAATACACACTTTATTCATGATGAATGTAGAAATCCGTATTGTGCAGAAAAACATATCATATCTATTGCATGGTTGGACTGTACCTGCCAGTTAAGATAAGCTGGTACGTTTTTTGTGGTATATCCTTTTGAATCCTTTTTTTTTATCAGCATTTTTCTGCTGGTCATTTACTTTATCGTTTTCATGGCTACAACCAATACTTGATAAAAAAAAAATAAAAAAAACCCCTAACCCTATGGGATGGCAAAGGCAAAGATATTTTCTTATACCATTAATATCAAAATGGACGAGATTATAATAAGGTTATATATAGTGGTTATATTTATAGATTATAGTGAGGGAATGACTAACATTTGTCACGATTTGGAAGTTTGTTTTAAATAACTATCAATATGTTATTCTAAATGGATAAAAAATGAAATGTATTGTAAATATTTATTACTATAAACAATTTCTTTGGGACACAAGAAATTAAACATATAATTGATGTAGATGATCCTATTGTCCCGCCAAAGTGATTTATTCTGTACTTGAAACTGTACAAGTGTAATTTATGTCCTGATCGAGGCAAAAAGTTCTTCCCCAGCTTGCCTCAGAGGACCAGCGCCAAGTTTACTACAATGATAAATCTGGGTTTATCTCCCAGCCAGCATTCACAGCCACTCCAGCGCCTCTTTTGTTTGCTGCTATTTTTTATTGCAGCCCTCACCCAAACAGAATGGCACAGAATTGAAACTCATTAGAAAGGTGGACTTGCAATGCTAATTAAGTGGCTGAGCCATATGTACGGTAATTACCAGCTGCCAGCGCGCTCCCCTTCGGCTAACTTTGATCTAGAAGCAGGTCGACTGCGCATCTTCCGGGGCCGCCGCTGCTGTTTTACACATCGAGAGAGCTCTGTTCCTGGAGAACGCAGGTAGGCTTCATCTCCCAGCTTAACTGAGAGCACAACACATGGCTGTGGGTTTAGGGCCTGAAAGTTTGATGAACAGCTTGCATGTTTATAGGATAAACGCCGGATTAGCGTCAACAGGATGTGGTTGTGTGTGGAATTTAATGCCGAAAAAACCATGTTGGTTCTTTTTTTGGAAGGGGGGGGGCTTTCTTTTTCGTTTGTTTAATTTAAAGTCTGAATCCCCAACCATAAAAAAAAAAAAAGCTTAAGGAGTAAATAATATCAACCTTGTCATTCACAACCCACTCCAGGAGTTTCTGTTTGTTCAGCCATGAATTACAATCGTCGCGACAGTCTCTACGTTATTTCCTTTACGGAACCAGACATAAAAGGATATGAGAGATAATATCACCTGACATTCGAAATATATTGCATTTTAAAGCCTTACAGCAAGCATCTCTCCTCATATCACCCTTACAGAAGACTGAACTGTTTGACTTTGTTTAAATAATTAGATAGATAAGATAAAGAAACTGACAGGAAAAAAAGAGGAGGAGTTTATACAGGAGTTCATGAAAGAAATACAGCACAGAAAGTCATTAATACGTTAGAAATTGAAACAAATTATTGTCACCTAACCAGTAGATCTTAAGGTCAAAGAAGCAACAGTGTAAAAAGAAGCGTCACTGTTGCTTTTAATTCTCTTTTTCTCTCAAGATTTAAGCTTATTAACAGTCTAATACTGACGTGTGTGTTCGTGTGCGTTTTATTGACCTGGTCCTCCACTGTACCTCATCTGGTGGCAGGTGTGTCTATATAGGTGTGCTGCTGGTATAAAGCTCTCCCCGTTACTCCAGTAGGTGGGATAGTTTTCCATGGTCTGAAAGGGAGTTAAAGAATTTATTTAAATAATTTTGGTTTAAATGTGTTGGTATTTCATGCATTAAGTGGAGAAGTGCAGTTTAGTCTTGACTGTATTTAGTGAACACCGCCCCATCCCTCTCTCTCTCTCTCTCTCTCTCTCTCTCTCTCTCTCTCTCTCTCTCTCTCTATCTATATGTATATATAATATATATATATATATATATATATATATATATAATATATAATCTCCCACCTTTCTCTCTGTTTCTCTTGCTCTCACCCTTTCTCTGTTTTTTTTTTTTCTCACTCTCTCTTTTCTCTTTCTCTCTTCCGTTCTCTCTTTCTTTCCTCTCTCACTCTTTCAAACTTCCTCTTTCTCTTTCGCTCCCCCTTCCTCTTTCCCTCTCACTCTGTTTTTCTTACCCTCTCTCCCTCCCTATCTCTCTCCCTGTCTTTCTTTCTTACGCAGTGACTATAAAGTAAAATAAAGTGATCCTGTTCGAACTAAAAATGGTCACAGTGACGGCCATTAATGCTCTGAATAGGAAAAAACAAGTCCAAATTCAGGGACATCAGCGAGAAGAGCGTGTGTATCTTTTCAGCAGCGTGTTTAATCAGGAGGATGTGCAGGCTTTTTGCCAGGCTCGCTGTCTGTGAGGAACATTACTGCACCGCCTTAGAGCTGCTTTATTTTCTTGAAAGAACAGCAGAAAATTTTAAAGTATTTTTTAGTTTAAAAAAATATATAAATAAATTAAATAAATATAAATAAATATCTGTTAAAATGCTTTTGTGGTTGAACTCGAAATACTCGAAAATAAAATAGCATCATTAGTCCGGGAGAATGATTTACTTAACACTGTCTGTTTAATTGAATTATTTTAATTTTGTGATTTGTAGATGTAAAATTAATGACCTTGAACAGGAAATCCAAGAAAAACTTTGGCGGGTGAACATCGTGACACTTATTTCCTTTTTTTTTTTTTTTTTTTTTTTTTTTTTTTCCTTTCCTTGACCCAGACCTATTTTTTTTTCTCTGGCTCAGGAACTAGGTTTACTAAAGGAAAAAAAAAGACCTTGCAGGATAATATTGCGCATTTATCATTCCCTGACATGGACTGATAGGAAAACCATAAGCCATTAGAAAAGAAAACGGAAAACTCATTGTAGATCGAGAAATTTACTACTGTTAGTAACAGATAAGGGTTTAGCCTCCATACTTTTTCTTTTAAATATAGGCCACCGTTTAAATTTTTGCACTCTAGAAAGTTTTCATTTTGAGTATTTGGCAAACGCCTTATTTAATAAAAAACTAAAATGATTTTTATTTTAGTGAGGGTTAAGGGCCTTTCTCAGAAGCCCAGCAGTGCTAGATTGGTGGTAATGGGAATTACCCACGATCAGCAGTTCAACACCTGAATCTAGGCCTAACCCTAACCCAAGGATATGTCTTTAAACTTTCATTTTAAGCTGCATAAACACACATTTGTTATATATTGTTGTTGTTGTTGTTGTACACGGAAAAGATTTTACTTTTAGGTAAAATAATATATTGAGACATTTCGCACAAAATGATTCAAATTTTTGACCTCCTGTCTTTCCGGTCCACGGTTCAAACATTGATCACATCAGTTACATTTTAAACCTTTACGTTTGAATACCTTTAATAAATTCCAAGCTTCTCGTTTAATTGTGTATGTCGCAATCTGCTGAAAACCACACCAGACACGCAAAGCAATTAGTTCGATTTTCCACTGCTTTCCCTCACAGCCTGCTCTCTTTTTTTGCTCATAACTACCACGTGATTCATTGGAAAGTTGTTTTCAGAAATAGCTTTCTGACCAATTAGACATCATTTTGTGAATTTTCTCTGCTGACGTCTTTGTCAGCCTGACAAAAGCAGGATATTTCGCATTCATGGCACTTGTCTTATTTATACCACTAAGCAGTTAAGAGTTAATAGCGTCTAAAATTTAAGCCTTGTTTTAGGGGGGCTGGATATATCTAATTGACTTATAGAGGGTGTTTGAACCTTGATGTGGATGGAGCTAACAAATATACTAAACCTGAAGTGAATAAAGTAGCAACACTTGAGTTAAAGAAAACATTAAAAAAAAAAAAAAAAAAAAAAAAACAACTCTTTATAACAGTTTTTTGGTTACACCAATTTGTGAACTATTATATCAGTATTGAGCTGTTTAATGATGTGACTCAAAGCACTTCTTGTACGTCGCTCTGGACAAGAGCGTCTGCTAAATGCTGGAAAAAGGTAAAATTTTCACCGTTTAGAATATTATTTGAGTGAAAGTCTTAAAGTATGTTTCAATGTTAAACATTTTCAAAGTAAAAGTGCAAGTAAATGTGCTCGATAGCTACACCAATTTAGCAAGACTGTGTTCATTTTCAGCTGCTTTTCCATTTTCTTAAAGGGCAAATGTTTGTTTTTTTTTAAATATTATTATTATTTTATTATTAATTAAACTGTTTAATTTGAATATAGAGAGACTCTTTGATATCCATGTAAATATATTAGTCACAAACAATTGAAATAACTTTATTGACCACTAGATACAGTGCAAAGTGGTGGTCATGTGATGAATAGATGACTCTGTCCTGAAAACATTTCCCATACAAAATATAGGATATTGTGTATACAACACAGACAACACAAAATTTACAGATGACAACTTTTTCACAAGTCGTATTAAAGATTTGTCCAGAATGTCTGAATAATTCATGAACAACACATCCCTACGTTTTTGTAGTAACAAATATGCTTTGGAAAAATGTATCGGAGTAAAAGTATATATTTTATTTAGGATATTTAGTAAAGTTATTCTCTAAAAAAGTACTGTAATGAAATTGTATTACTTTGTTATACCGCTTCATAAACCCCACAAAACCAAAGGTCATTAACCTGTTATATAACCAATGCTCTTTGGTGATATAACAAGTCCATTCACACATATCTAAATAACAGACTTGCGCCACCATGTCCATTGTGTGTCTTTACGTCATGCTAAATTGCAAGACTGTCCAAAGTGGCAGCATAATGTTTTACATTGGACGAAGGTAGTAAATAATATTTTCATGCTGCTTTATCTTTGACAGTCTCCATCTTGAAAAACTAAAATCGTGAACGCCCTATTGCCATTAAGGTCCCTTATCAGTCACGGAACAAAGTAAGTTATTTAGTGATGAAGGAGAGTGGCACAGCTGTTACTTAAGCCAGGAACATGATGGAGTCCAAACGACAGCCTTGACGGTAAAGAAAGCTCGGGACGCAATTGGATTAGTGAAAAGAAATGAATTTCCGCCTCAGCTCACTGTTTGCTGTCACAAAGTGGGTTAAACTAGAAAAAAACAGAGTCGCATACCCTGACCCGGGGTGAGTGATCTCTGACTGATGCTTACCACACCAATGTGAATGGGGAAAGCTGTTATTTGTCAAGGGATGGCGTTGTATTCAATTTGCAAAGAGCTTCAAAGAGACACTGACATTTGTCATTGTGACAGTTAGCTGATGTGAGAGCACTAGTAAGATAAGCCTTAATTCGAACAACACAACGCATGCACATCATCTTCAGCTCTTGCGTCCAGGTCTGTTTGTTCTTCTACAAATGCTTTCAAGGTAAGATGCCTTTTATCAGTTGGTTTAGTAAATACTTGCACAAGGTACATAATCAAAGCAGCGGGATTCGAGTAGATGGTATAGGAGATATTTTAGGTTATTAGGAAGCATAATCAGATTGAATCTGCTTTATATCTGTCCATTTAAATAAATAATATATATTCATCCTATATTTACCCCAATCTTCTTTATCTGTGTGTCCTCCATCTACAAAGTCCATTTATTCTTCTTCCACTCCAGTGTTGTTAGCTTCATTTATCTCTCCGTTAGTGTTAAGAGGAAATGACAGTCTCATGCAGATCTTCCCTGTGAAATTGGAGTGTGTTAAACTGATAAATGTCCAGCAGACGGTGTCATCCAGAGCCTTGTCCTCTCATTAAATTCCCCTTCAGTAATGAGGTCCCAGTACTTAAGATTTTAACAACAAATGTAAATATAACAATAATATGTGTGCGCCAATATGCATTTTTGCACATTTCAGTCAAATTTTTTCAACAGTAAAATTCTCCTTGGTCGTCTTTTATCAAGTCATTTGTCTGAAACAGCCACAAGTAGTGCAATTTAACTGAAATGTATTTTTGTTCCTTGGTGTTTACCTATAAACCCTTTGTTGTTCTGGGCTTTTATCATGCTTATCCTTTTTATCCCCTAAGACAACTCTCTCCTAACTTTATATGGTCTGTGTTCACTGTGGTATATGTTTGATTTTTATTAGTAATTAATTTTTTTATTATTCAGTAAAGTGGTTTTTTTTAGTGACCATTGTGGAAAAAAATTAGTCCAAGCTTAGTTGGAAAGTTCAGTGGAAAAAGGTTGGGGGGTGTGGTACAGGGTGTTAACCTTGTACTTGGTGTTGGACAATTGAAGTCATTTGAAAAACACAACACACTACTTGACTCATGCATTACACATTAGCAAAATTATGATGGGGGGGTGCAGAAAATCTAGTGTAAAGTCATCAGATTTTTATAAGAATGCAAAGAAATTGCATAAGGTGAAATATGAGCTGTAAATATATACTATGCCACCCTACACCACTGATCAGTGTTTAGCACACAAGTTTCTCTCCTTTTTTTAATTTTTTTATTTTTTTTTTTTTAGCTGCCGTCACTGAGCGGTGTGACGCTCCCCTAAACTAATTTTTTTTTTATTCTGCAAAAGGGCGACCTGGCAGAAAAATGTATAGCCTTTTAGCCATTACAGTTCCAGTATTCAATCCTGTATTAAAGTCAAAACGTGCAGTGGGGTAAATACTTACACATGGCACTGTATACAGAGCAAAATAATAAAAGTTGTTGTGTCATGCCTGAAATAGGAGTCAGGGGAATTTACTCTAAGAGGTACTTCAGTGGCTGAAGAAAAATCGTTAGACATTCGTTTAGTATTTCACAGCAAGAAAGGCTAAGATCATAATACACCATAAAGCATGCGAGTTTCACACATAACTAGGCACTTATAGAAAGCATATAATTGTAACATCCTGTTGTGGCTCTTTAAGAGAAAGTAAATAAAAAGAGGTTTGACCTTATTGGTTCTGCACTCGGCTGTTTTGATTTAACCTATAGAGCACTTAAATGTGCTTTTGTGGTGACAGTAGTCCTTGAATAGAATGCCACCCACAATATAAAAAGCTCCGACTGCAAATAAGGCTAATTATATACCCTACTCGACCTTGAAACGGCACTGTTTCATTCTAATTGATACCTTTTACAAATAGTCATTTTGCTACAGAAGTGTAATTGAATTCTTAGCTTGAACATAGAATGATGTTTACACCTCTGGCCTGTCTTCAATTCAAATTAAAAATCAAATGCCCTTCTTATAGATAAAATGACACTTTTACCTTAGCACTTGTTGGGTAGAATTTCCGGAGTAGGCTCCTTCTTTAAATAAGCCAGAGGTTATAATTCTTTCTCTCACTCTCGTCACACAACCCAGGATTGGCAAAGGCTCAGTTAAATAAAGCCGAGGTTTGGCATTGATTTCTAAAACATGACTTGATGGGCCACCACATCATGGCTCTGAAACTCTGCTTTGGCCACAGCAATTAGTGACACAGCTTTCACTGTTAGATGAGCCACCAAGATGTCTCGGCTTCATTTAATTGTATCTTAGAAAAGCCGTATGGGGACAATCCAAAATCATTTTTTTGGATGAGTTTTTCTAAGTGTCCAGTGTCTCTTGCGATCAAAAGGGTTTTGCTGTGGACATCTGGCTGTACACCGTAAGCCTTAAAGTTTTTCTTCAGGAACTCAAGCTGTGTCAAATGTTATGAGTGTAAAAACATGGGTGAAATCACACCAATCGGGAAGCGACACGTCGCAAGCATGGCACGTCGCTAGCATGGTGACGTCATCAACCTGGAAGTACAAAGGCGAGCACTCAGCTACGGTAGGTCAGGCTTTCATTACAAAGAGAACTGCGATGACTGTTGCAAGTAGAGGTAAGCTACAAGCTGTGCACGTTTCCATGTACTCGATTTACTCTGAGCTCAGACACACACAAGCAATGCGTGGCCTAAGGGTGCTTCTTGGCACCCAACAAGCCACAAAAACCAGCTTGCAATAGAAACCTGCCGTGTGCTAATGAAACACAATTTTCAGAAATGTATTCTACTTAATCTCTACACAGTTGACTTTGACTTGGAATGTATCCTTGTTACAGAGGGAATGTCACTAAGCAGATAAGAATAGTCTGAATATTTGCTGTTAGTTGTCTTGATGGCATACATGGTGAAAGTCAGGGATATGGCTTCTGACATCCCCCTGAGAGTCCAACACTGAGAAGCATCCCAAAAATGAAAATATCTACAAGTAAAATTGCTTTTACTAGAAAAGTGGCAGATGATACTAATATCACACGTTACTTGGCAGTGCTTAAGAAGTCTCTGCATTGAAAAAAGAGAAAAAAGAAGCAGACACAGTAAAAGAGAACTTCATCTCAGCATAGCAAAGGCCATGGAGTGGGGCTTAGTGTTCACACGCTAATTTAATTATACCATGAACTTTGCAGGGCAATTTTCCCTTCTCTAGGCCCTTAAAGGGGACACCACACAGCTGCTTCTTATGCAAAAGATAGCTTGAAAGTTGCTGTCCAGATGGGGGCCTTATGGATTTGTCACCAGTCATCAGGAAGCTCTCTTTTATTGACTAGATGCATCTGCGTAATAAGAATAAGGACCCGCTCTTTGGTGGCCAGTTATGACAATGTCAGCTGTCAGTGCAGAGTAAGTAATCCATTCTGTAGTTAGGATAGTAATTAACTGATTCTCAGGGCTAATAACCTTCCCTGTTCCAATCAACAAAAATATATGCGCGCCCCATAAATGCAGCAAATTAATAACATAACCAGAGTCATGCAATTTATTTGCAGATTTTTATTAAATAACTTAAATAGCAGATGCATTTTTTTAGGATTGATGCCTAAAACAGTCCTGTTTGCTTCTGACTTCTAGGTGTGGAATAGTCCTGCTAATAGGCCAGTGACATAAAATAACCAAAATGTAGACATGTTCTACAATTGCTAACCAATCATACGGATAAAAGTTAATGGTATTAATGCCTTTCCTAATTTGTAGAGATGGTAAGCTGACAGGATTTGGGTAGAAATATTCAATATTCAAAGGGTTTATTGTTATATCCACAGTGGGAAAAACAGGTTTCGCTGTACAAAAAAAAAAATGCTACCCACAGTGAATGCCAACACAATTACAAAAGTAAACACACACAACACAAACAAACTATGCCATAGAAGTAGACAAGTAGACTATGTACATAAAGAATTAAAGTCTATGTAAACCTATGTGCAGAATATGCAAAATACTGACTTATGCGCAAATAATAGTACAGCAACAAGCAGCAACATATAATTTGATTAATGTGCAAATGAGATTCGTCTACTTAAAGATAATTACTAAAATTAGTCCAACGAGTCTGTTAACTGTTAACCTGTTTTAAAAGCCTAAGAGCATAGTAACTCCTGCTGCACCTTTTTAGGCCATTGCACAAATGTTTTAATCTAAAACAAAATAGATTTTAATTTATTTTTCAAATTTAAGGTCATCATTTATTTCGCCAAGTATGACAAATGCAAATCTACTCAGTAGTTTAGTAACCTCTCTTAACCCTCCTTATTCCAATTATAAATCAACTACCATTTGATCCTCTACACCCCAGAGCGTTTGAGGTTTCAAAAAATCTCTGGCCAATAAACAGCTTCCTGGTCCAAGCGATATGCAGTAGTAATCTAGACTGAAATAAGACACTCTTATGGGACTAAAGAGATTTCGAAGGATTTGGTCAGGGCTTCTGAATTAAACATGAAGCCAGAATTTTGTCCTAAAGATTGATTTTTTTTTTTTTTTCCTGGCCAAGAAAATGAATTAAATTTTATTTGGTGCATGTTAGTAAAATGTAGTTAACGTTTATTTATGAGTAATCCAGCATCTGTTTAAAAAAAAAAAAAGCTCTCTTTCAGAGCACTTGTAACTGAGGCGGCTGGTAGCCAGCCCACCCACCCGGCACAGTAGATCAGGAGAAGCTTTTAGAGAATACTGAAGCCTTTCATCCCATTAAGCTTCTCTGAGTTTTGCCACTACTGGACTGAGATTGTGAATTGCCTTGAAGATGCTTTGACTGTCTGCAGATCACAATGATATTTTTAGTTTCTAATCTACCAACTTCATTTTGTAACAGCTGTTCGACAAGCTTGGAGAAATTGCTTTTTTATGATGCTCTGAGCTAGATAGCAGCAGGTTTTCAGCTACTGCCTGTTGGCCCATAAGGTCCTTGATCCTTTCAAAGAAGAAAAAAAATGTAGAATGAATATCTACAAAACTAGATGAATTAGAAAATAATCTAACCTTGCAGTAAAGCGAGTAAATGGGTCTCTTTTTTTCATTCGCTATGTGTGGTGAGGTAATGGTGGGAGTGGCTGTATAATCTTCAACTTGCTTCTATGTGAAAGGCTGAAATTAGCAGTTACTGAAAAAAGGAATTAAAAATAGGTACTTTGTTGAGTCCGCTTTAGGAATAGCTCGATACTTGGATACAGTGCCGAAATTATCAATGTGATAAATAACCAGTCTTAAAAGATAGATGAAATAAAAAACTAGTTATATTCATATTTTAGTCATATTTTCTTGTCGCTGATAATACTTCCAAAATAGTAGGTTGGCTACCTAAAGATGCCTTTTTGTTACACCCACTGCAAGAAATGATGAGTAAAACATTTAGATGTTATGTATTTAAAAAAATCATGAATTCATTGATGAAATCATGAAATCATTATGAATTATGGTGTTTGGTTTTTTTTGTTTTGTTTTTTTTATTTTAATGGCAACAATCAGTATAATAACTGAACAATTATCTTGAACTGTACATTGTGCTCACATGCTTGTGGGAATTGTAAGGGTACATCCATGTCGAGACATGAAATTGACATGCCATCCTGTAAATAAACTAATCATTTGGCTATTTAGTTTATTTAATAAAAAAAAAATTATATTAAGGAAACTTATTGAAACTTATTGTAGTCAGCTTACCTAATGAATTTCAACAAATGTTGCTTTATTGTTAAGTTATATTATGGGAAGGGGTGGCTTAGCGGTTAAGGTGTTGGACTGCTACCAGAAGGACCGGGGTTTGATTCCCAAGCCACCACCACCCCTTAACAGAGATAAATGGATAAGGGCGTGTGCCAAATGCTGTTAATGTTTGGGGGAAGTGGTGGCTCAGGGTTAAGGTGTTAGACTACCAACCTGTAGATTGTGGGTTTGATTCCTAGCTCCACCAAGCCACCACTGCTGGGCCCCTGAGCAAGGCCCTTAACCCCCAATTGCTCAGTTGTATAAAGAGATAAATGTAAGTCAATCGGGATAAGGACGCCTGCCAAATGCCGTAAATGTGAATATTATATATTTAATTATTTTTCTAACCAACATGCGTGTAAAAGAATACATTTTTATTCAGTTTCCAAAATAATTTGAATTGCTATCACAAGCCCACAGCTTTCCCTTCACACAAGAGACTAAACAAAAATATGCTTCTAAATGAAATTTGATGTGTTGTTTCAAAGGTAAATAAATAAGGCCAAGGATTAACTATGAACTATTTACCATATAAACCAAATCGTCAAAAAAGACGAGCAACACACTGAAACATCTTGTTCGGAAAGCAGTACTACGAAATAATAGGTGGTGCCGGTTGAGACGATTAGCAATCACTCAGGGAAACGGTGCAAGAGCAACATGGGCAGGCAAATGACAATAGCCTGCCACTAGAGACGCTTTTCAATTTCATTAATGTCACACATGTTGGACAGACAGAAAAGGGGCCCTAGCAGCTGGGCTTTACGCTTTAATGTGCTTCCAAGCAATAATCTAGTTAGACGTCTTTTGTCTGATTCTTAGCACTGCATATTGTGCAGTCTTGGGTTTGATCGTTTGAACATGTAAAAACAAACAAAGGAAAAAAAAAAAAGTCTTACCCGCCAACTAAAATCAGCTAACATGATCAGGGAAAAACGATTACCGGCTAGATCCCGTTTTTCACTTAAGTTGCTTTTAATTCATATTTTAGAAAAAGTATATTTTAAAAAGTTTGTATTTTTTTACATAGAAAATATTGCTTATTTTCTATGTAAAAAAGCTATTTGAATATTTGCATCTAATATTGACTTTTTTTGATTACTCAAAAGGAACACCAACAAGTCACCTAGCGTGTGCTGCCTGCCAGGTACTGATTAGTTACAAATTGTTTTCCATTTATCTGGGGCTTTATGGATTATGTAATTTCAGTTGAGACCATTTTGCTTGTATGCAACAGTGATCGATGACGCAGATGATTCTCTATTAAATACTTGACACAGAAGATGTATTTGTCCCCGTAAGTACAGTCGAGTTTATTTATTTTAGACAAGCCTAACATGATGGAGGAATAGTGCAGTAAGAGATTTGAATCTTGGTTTGTTTTTAATCCTTAGTATGATTTGTTACCTCTGTTGGGCCCCTGAGCAGGACCCATAACCCCAATGGCCAAGTTGTATAAATGAGGTAATTGTAAGTGACTTTGTCAAATTCTGTAAATGTGAATGAACTCTGGTGTGATTGCTTGAGAAGTGTGCTTCATTTGAGTAAGTGTGAACGCTACCATCGAAACCCTGGTGCGCAGCAAACATGCAGACTGAAATATGAACTCCAAATCTAGACATAATCAGACCAAAAACAGGATGTAAAATCACATGGTAAAAGGGCGGTTTAAAAAAACTAGCCTAGGGCAAACATGCAAAGATTGTATATCTTATCAAAGGACCTGTGTTGCCCTATAGTGGAAAAAGGCTTCCTTGCAGGAGATTTTCGTTTCTGAATACAGCAGAGGAATTCCTGGTGGTGTTTTGAGTATTTCAGGCGGTCAAATTACTCGTTTGTCAAATTAATTTTCCACATTGAAATAAATTGAATCCGTTCTGGGTCCCCAAAAAAACACTGCAATTTTTTTTTTTTTACGTGTTTTTAAATAAGAAAAACTTATAAATAACAAATATTGTATAAAAACACTACAATCGAATGTAATGCAATAAAAAAAAATAATAAATTAAGCATAGCATACAGTTTTGGTTTTTTTTTACCTTGGAGATCAGACTCCACTTGCTAATGTGCATGTCTGACTACCTATCGAGTGAAAGATGGGATGCTGGGCGGATGTTACGGTGTTCGCTGTGGCTGTGTTTAGACACGATGCCACAGAATATTTATAAAATAAATAAATAAAACATTTATATGCATAAACATGAAAGACAAAAGGTAAGAAAATGAAAGAAGAATACAAAAAAGTTAAAAAGGGATAGGATTACAGGTGAAGTTGGTCATTCTGGAACACTGTAGCATAATGCTTAATGAACACCAGTAGACGACCAGAGACAACACTACCATACATCATGTCATTCTCCGCTTTAGAAAACTTAATATTAAACTTAGTATCGGTACTAAAATACCCAACTTAAAAATGGTACCCGATTACACACTGCTGCTGTAGTTGAACTAGCAAACTACATAAGCTCTAGTTACAACCAAATCACACCATTTTCCTGTAATACTGTAACCATGGCAACATCTTTCAGACCTGTGACTCCTGTAGTCGACGCCAGTGTTAATATATTAATTCGGGTTTTCCCTTTTTTTTTTGCTGTATGTGCGCGCTTGACGTATCCTATCTGTGTAAACCGGGGTTTGCACATACATATGTTAACAGGCAGGTAAATACGTCTTTCATAATATTCGTACCAAGCAATTCAATTGTTCGAACATTTCTTGGTCCTACACCTTCCACAAAATATATAAATGTATATAAATACAGTTAGACTGCGTAACTTAATGCTTGCTGTCGGGATGTAAAGAGATTTCCAACCAGTAGAACAAGAAATGTCACCTATTGCACGTTTAGTAGACAAAAGATTTTGGTAATAAAATGAGTAAAGATGAAGGCAGGCATAAAAAAGGTTACAAGAAAATATAAGTATTCTAAATGGTAATGCATAAAAAAAAAGGAAAAATATTCAGTAAAAAATAAATATAGATGCTAAAAAAGCAGAAAAAAAGACTGACAGATATCGCAATTAAATATAAAGGTTCAATGCTAATACACGTCTCCCATCCAGGGACAATGAAAGATCTTGATTCTTTATCTCCCACTAGGAGCCTTCACAAAGACTTCATTACCCAGCTGCCACCCTATGGAGGCTAGCGGGAGGCATCAGGCAGAGCAAGCAGGTGCTGCTCAGATCAGAGAAGCTGATAACATGACCTTCATGGCTTTTGCAAGAGATTAGCTTAGTATCAGCACTGCATCTTTTACTCGATTACTAGTCGTGGCAGTGAGGGGACTTTGAGTGGAATGGAACCTTGGCAACCACACTTACAGCATTTATGGTGCTGATCTTTGAGTCTTTTGGTGTTGTGGACTTATGGGACTGTAGGGTGTATCAAATAGGGCTACCTGATATTGGGGGAAGTGGTAGCATAGTGGTTAAGTGATTTGACTGCTAATTGGAAGATCGGGTTCAATTTCCAGCACCACCAATTTGCCCCTGTTGGGCCCCTGAGCAATTGCTCGGTTGTATAGAATATCTGAATTGCTCTGGAAAAGGACGCCTGCCAAATGCTAGAAATGTTGCGATCGTTGGTTTTTCCGCGATATATATTTTGTATTTTGATATGAAAAAAAAAAATATCGCGCATCTAGCCACAGGGTGTCACAAGTCAGTGTCTTCGGTGACAGTCCCAAGGCTGGATAAATAAAGCGGTTTGTGTCAGAAAGGGCATAAACTAAACTTTAAACCATACATCATAGCTGGTCTCACCACTGTCTTGGCAAAGACAGGTAGCAGAGCTTAAGATGTTGAGGTTTTCTTTGGGAGTGACGAGGTTGGACAGGATTAGGAACGAGTTTATTAAGGGGACGGTTCATGTTAGTTGTTTTGGGGAGAAAGTCAGGGAAGCCAGACTGAGGTGGTTTGGACATATACAGAGGAGGGATAGTGAATATATTAGTAGGAGGATGTTGGAAATGAAGCTACCAGGCAGAAGGCAAAAAGGGAGACCAAAGAGGAGGTATATATATGGATGCGATAAACGAGGACGTGAAGTTAGTGGTTGAGAATGAAGAGGATGTAGAGAATAGGGTTAGGTGGAGACAGATGATTTGCTGTGGCGACCCCTCAAAGGAAACAGCCGAAAGGAGAAGAACATAAATATATATTTTTAAATGGATGCCTTTTGAGATGCAACAGTGTTCCTTCGATGTTTGATGTGTTAGTAGAAATAATATTAAAGAATGTTAGAAATTAGATTACTGTCTCCTTTTGTATGACAGTCCCATCAATCTGAGATAGGAGATGACAGGCAACTAGCATGAAACTGTGTTTTGGAAAAATTGAAAAATATGCTATTTTTTTTATATTATTTTTGGGGGATTTATTTAAATTTTCAGCAGTACATAAAGAAATCCACATCTTTAGAACATATAAAATGCTGGGGGGCAGGTTAAAAAAACAGCCATTGCATGGAGAAAAAAAATATATTGGATTCATAAGAATAGGCTACTAGTTGGTATTTGCTTATTTTATTTCATTATTTATTGCAAGCTTTGGTGGGAATAGTGGCATGCATGATTCCCTACCATCCTCCAGTGTGGGGATTGGTTTTCCACCTCCATCCTGTGTGCAAAGAGTCAGCATTGTTCCCTGTGCTGCAGGGGTTTCCTACAGATACTTGTAGATGGTTTTAATCTTTTAATTGTCCAGAGGGTGTGAATAGTGTGTGGTTATGCCCTTTAATGGGTTGGCACTCTGTCCGGGATGTACTCAGGCTTGTGCCCTATGTCTCTTTGGGTAGGCTTGAGGTTCACCAGACAAATCTTCTGATCTTTGGTCAGACCGTGTTAAACGGAAGTGTTGAGTGTAAAAATGAGCAGGAGAAAAACAAGACAGGTCTAAGCTTAAACAAACAGAAAACGAACAAAAGTAAGCAAGTCTGTCAGCATAGTTTACCAAAGCTAAGAAAATGGGAAAAGGGTTAAAAAAAAAAGTGTACCGTTCTACATTGGTTCTGCACGCTTGTGCAATTTCACATAAAGAAAGAAAGAACGTATTGTTTCATTCCCATCACCAAACCATATTAAAAAGTTTTAATATGGTTTGGTGATGGGAATGAAACAATACGTAAAATTTCTGCTATTGTATGTTTTTGGATATGTTTTGCAATTTACGTGAGAGGTAGGTAAAAAAAACCCAAAACAACGTTGACAAAACAAAAGTTCCAATACCACAAGTTTTTACCCCGTCATCAGCCGGGTGTTAATACGAAATTTCTTTATGTGAAATTGTGCACAATGTGTAGCTGTGACAACTGTTAGCTGGACCACCAGGGCAACTATAAAAAAAATGGAAAGCTACGTTTACAAGCTAATAATGTTAACAAGCTGATAAGATATTGGCCTAAAATGTTTGTGCAGTGTATGTTGGTACACAAAGTACAGTTATGCAAGTACTCTTCAGTTAAATTCTTTGTTGACGTTTTTATTTCTGTATAGAAGCCAGTTGTGACCAGTGTTTGTTACTGATTAAGTATATTTCTTTTTTTACACTGGTTAGTACCCATTTTTTTAAGCATGCCACATACCGAACTGTAATTTGAACCGCTGCACCCTTATAACGTACCAATTCATTTTGTTTTCTACCAATTTTACAGTTGTGAAATGTTAGCGATCATTTTTTGTGTGTGCATTTTTCCGGTGACCATTTCTACCGGTGATGGGAACCATGCAAAGCAGAACCTGCCCTTCTTTCCTTATAATCACTTAGTGGGAGGTAAGGCATTGTGGGTGGTGTTGTATATTAGTTGTATAGAGATTATTAGAGCTTCTTCCAAGTTTTATTTATTTTTTTTTTTTGGTAAAAAAAAAAAACCAACAACATAACACTAGGTCTTGTGTGCGTGTAAGAGAAAGAACGATTAGATGGAATAAAAGTAAAACATTTTTATGTTCTACTTCTACTACAAAATCCACCTCAGGCTGTAAATCTATCATAAAGGCAGTGTAAGTAGCAAATTTATTAGTCACAGCAAATTTCTGGGGAAATGAATGTAATTAAAATAAATTTAGTTCCAAGCCATAACGAATGTTTAATGGGACACCAAATCTAACACCATGGGAGCCTATCGAGCTTTATTTTTACCACATATTCCTTTAAATATCTTCATAATCATGTTAAAAGTAGATTCGTTATAGACTTTTTACATAAACCAGAAGACATTTTTGGCTGGATATTTATAGCTAGTTTTCTAAAGGGTATTTTTGCTGACTGTTTATAATGTAGAAAGGAAGCCAGTTAGCAACAGCAATGCTGTGTTGCTGCTAGGAAGTTGAATAGCTGCCTGGAAATGTAGGCTATAACTTGGCTAACTTTATTCCCATCTGCATTATAGTGGACAGCGTGAATTGCGGTAGTGTAGATAATGCTATAACCTAATTATACAGGACCAGAGTGAGACCATCATGCATTGAGATCATTAAAGATTTAAAGTTAAACTTTTATTCAAAGTTTTATTCACACTTTAAAATAGTATAATAAGTAATGTCTTAAGGTGTTGGTTGGGGGACTTTTAGTTTAATGTTAGCTTTGTTGCCTCATTCCATTTCATGTTTCTTGCTAGCTCTGCGACCCCGTGTTACTAATGCCACCATTGTTTCCACACTGTATATATACCCCGTGTGTTTCAGCCTCCTATGTGTTTTTGTAAATCGTTCTTTGATGGTTTATGTTTGTACGGATGTTTTAAATTCAACGTTTATTTGTCACATGCAGAATCATGCATGGAACGACGTTCAGTTAAATGCTTCGAGAGGTTGGATATGGTATTAAAAACAGTAACAATAGGTACAACAGTAATGAACAGCAGTATTATATACTAGCTTATATACATATACCATGAGAGCATGTGAAAAGTGGTAGAACAATAGTCGAACAGCGATAGAACAATAGTTAAGAAATATGTCGATGTAAAGTGTGTGCTGTGCATTGTATTCAAATTAATTCTATATGTTTTTTTTAATTGTTTTTTTTCTGCCACCTTGTCTCAATTAAAACCTGCTGCATAAGTTTCCATTGTCTTCCTCTGCCTCTCATGACAGACAAAATTCCAAACCCTGGTTGAAACACATTGCAACAGTAATGCCTATTACCCTGTGACTAACTGGTTTGAAATAATTAGTTTATTAATCATGGCACACATGGTCTGAGATTATTGTTTTAGGATTTGTCACTAACTGGTATGAGGTCCTTGGAGTGACAATCCCAAAGAATGTGCTTGGTGCTTATAGGATGGCACAAACAGTTAAGACACTGAGTTGTTGATTTGGAAGACCAGAAAGTCCGGGGTTCAAGCCCCACCACTGCCAGTCAGCCACTGTTGGGTCCTTAAGCAAGACCCTTAACCCTTCCTGCTCCAAGAGTGCTGTATCATAGCTGACCCTGTGCTTTGACCCCAACTTTCTAAGATGGAATATGCAAAGAACCAAATTGTAGTGTCCTGGAAAAGTGTATGTGAGAGGACATTGGTATGACCTATAGGGGCCCAGCTACCATGGATTAGGTTGTTAGGCTGTTGTTGTGATTGCACCTTTGATTTAACTAGGAAATATATAGACTTTGGTGCATTAATAATGTACGACATCATTAGTCTTGGTAATGTCTATAGTATAGCTACTACAGTATATTTAAGATTGGTGTAATTACCAACAGTCCCTTGTTTAATTAGATAACTGCTATGACTGGGTTAGCTGATGTAACTAAGGCATATAATCTTTAAGCTTCTAGCACTTATGATTCCCTGTGTATAGTGACATCCATGTCCTTGCTGTCCAGGCATCCCAGCCCTGCTCCCAATCATCTTGTCTGCCACATAATGCAGTCTTTTTCCTGACAAACAGCAGCTGAGACAGGCCAGTGACAAGGTTGTCAGAACCGGTGAATAATGACAGGCCACGTCACAGACACCTTTCACCTACAGTCACTGAGATGGGCTGGAAGAAAGAAGACCTGGTGTGTCTCATAGCACATGCAAACATTCAAACCTGGCAGATGATTGTAATTTCAAAAGAGCACAATAGTTCTCATGACTCACGTGTCTAAAATACTAGAATCATATTTTTATTTATTTTCTGAGGACCATTTCCAAGATGACTCAGACCGGATGACATGGCTTCTGCTAATGGAGCTCCAGCCGTCTGTGTTGTGGTCGTTGATTGATGTTTGCTTTTTCTTCCCCGAACTGAAAAAATTGAGTAGTGTCATTGGAGCGTAGTGACAAGCTATAATAAACCTTTTTGAACATGATATTCTGTGGCATAGGCTGGGAGTCTCATGGAATGGTGAGATTTTCATGTCAAGGAGGGAAAAATATCTACAAGCTTATGCAATGTCCAACTTTTGCAGTGTTTCACAATTTCCTTGGCTGCCAAATGTCTCTTATTCCCCCAAATTGTCCAGGTCAGGTATTTTTAAACATCTCTTATTTTGCAGTACACACACAAGAGTTGCGTATGACTGAGCATTATGTTGTATAAAATTGTCATGGGACAAAAAAGGGGTTTGTTTAACAGAAATGAAAGTTTCACTCTTAGAAATCCTATTACGACTTATACCTTGTGAAACACTGCAAAAGTTAGACATTGCATACGCTTGTAGATGTTTTTCCCCCCTTAAGAGAGTGAAAAAACATGAAAATCTCACCATTCCATGATAGTCCCAGCCTATGCCACAGAATATCATGTTCAAAAATGTTTATTATAGCTTGTCAGTACGCTCCAATGACACTACTCAATTTTTTTTTTTACCCCTAAAGTTTGTTCACACCATCACATTGCTGCGCTTCCTCTACTTGCTTCCACTTGCTAGCTGATGCTGATTCTTACCTATAAAGCTAAAAATGGATCAGCACCTTGTTATTTTTGAGCACTTATTATTTCACGACTGCAATACGCCCAATTTGTCCCACCATCCATAAGGACACCAGGCAGGTATATGTCAAGACTTTTGGTGCATAGATGGTGAAATGAACTTCCTGATAGTGTTGTGACATAACATTCATTAAGATGTACTTTTTACCCAAATGCTTACTCTAGCAATGGGGTAAAAAAACAAGGTTTTGGCTGATAGTACAATTATTTTGCAATTGCTTTTTTTGAATTTACTGTAAAGCATATACACGCCTACATAAAGGTCAACTGTTTGAGGATTTCTGTGCATGTAACTTATTAAACATAGTTCTAGCTCTGTTAGTTTCTTTGTTTTGCTTTTGCAGTCAATTCCTTTAACAGTTAATAAGCTTTAATAAGAATTACAAAGAAATTCAATTTTATTTGTATAGTGCTTTTTACAATGGTCATTATAATATTTTTTTTTTGATTGTGTAAAGCTGCTTTAAGACACTGTGAATAAAACAGAAATCAGTTTGTCCCTGATTGTCCCTGATAAGCAGGTCGAGGACGACAGTGGCAAGAAAAAACTCCCTAAGACGGTAATAGGAAGAAATTTTGAGAGGAACCAGACCTAACAGAGAACCCATCCTCATTCAGATGATACACAGATGAACCCAATGAGACCATTTTGCTTGCGTGTTAATGTATTAGTTTATTTGAAAAATAATAGTAATAAAAAATCAAATATTCTTGTTTGCAAAAAGTCATGCTTGGTCAATTACACTCGCCACCCTAGGGCAGGCAGGGACGTTGTCCTGACTCACCGGAAAGAGAACAGTATTAAGCAGTGCACTCCTTTTTATTTTCCTATTCTTCTCCCTCATGTCCTTTTAAAGGCAAAGAAGATTGTAGCGAAAAATAGGTCAGGTCAAGAAAAATTACTCATTCCCTCTATCATCTGCTGAAGGTTGTGTAATCCAGTAAACATGTAAATCCATGTTTCACTGAGGTTTCTTTTATTGGACAAAGATCTCAAAACTACATATGCTGTTTGTATTTAAGAAAGATTAAATCGGGTAAAACAAAATACAAGCATAGATTTATGATTACTTATGATTAATGCTCATGTTTACTAGAGGCAAAATTGTACTTTAATGCTTTTACTCTATAGTTAAACGCTCCGGATGGTAACTTTTCCATTATTGTAGTCATCATTTACACTTGAAAGACGTGAAAAATGAGATAAACAGGAAATTACAAAACCCGCAGTTCTTGTAATCAGGACTTACTTTGTGTGACATGTTTGTCTGTAATCTAGTCATTCTGTGCAAATGTGATTATTATATAAAGACATTTCCATATAAAGACAGTTCTTCTATGTCGGTGTGGTCAATCTCGGTCCTGGAGGGTTGGGGTGTCCTGCAGAGTTTAGCTCCAACCCTAATCAAACACACCTTAACCAACTAATCAAGATCTTACTAGGTACACTTAAAACTTACAGGTAGGTGTGTTGAGGCAAGTTGGAGCTAAACTCTGCAGGACATCCACCCTCCAGGACCGGGTTTGCCCACCCCGTTCTGTGTTATAAAAAACAGGTTTATCAACATGTAAACCATGAATGTGGTCACCTAACCATCATTAAGGATAAACAATGTAAAATAAATATTGCTATAAATGTAATTACTGTATGACCCTATACACAATCCATTTCTATTGCCAAAATCGCTGTTCAAATACATGACAGACGTGATGATTCTGTATATTACTGATATTTGTAGACACTTCCATGTCCTCACTTTCCACAGTCTAGCGATTATACTTCCATGTCCTCACTTTCCACAGTCTAGCGTATATATATTTGACGTATGGGTTTGGGGTTGGGGTTAGATTTATAACATAACCACAAAGTGAGGGGTGAGTGCGAGTATGCGGGTTGTCCCGATTGGTGTCCTGCAGGGTTTAGCTCCAACCCTAATCAAACACACCTGAACCAACTAATCAAATTCTTGCTAGGTACACTTGAAACCTACAGGTAGGTGTGTTCAGACAAGTTGGAGCTAAACTCTGCATTTCACCGGCCCTCCAGGAGCGAGATTGCCCACCCCTGATCTAGCTAGTGCACCACAAGTTAGGCTATTTTGAATTTGTCTTCTGACAGCAAAAATAGAATCGAAAAAAAAAGAATCTATACTAAAAAAAACCCAGGTAATAAATAATTGGCTTATATTGTGCCACTGTTTGACTGGTTATACCTTTATGCTAAATGAGTATGAATTACCCATATTATGAATCACTTTATATCCAGCATTGTATGTGGTTATTTCTAAGCCTCCAGTTTCTCTCTAATGGCTTCAAGGGAGTTATTGCAGGCGATTAATTAGCCAGGACCTGCGTGGTGTGTGTCTGTTTGTTTGTGTTTGTGTGTGTTGGCCCTGACTCAGCAAAAGGCATAGGGACTAAAATCCGGCAGCTGTCAGTTGTTTTAATGAGGAAAGAGACCATATTAGAAATCAGCCATATTGCCTAGCTACAGCACTTTTCATTAGTGCCGCCTAATAACAATGGCTTTAGGGTGTGTGTGTGTTCGTGTTCCAAGACCACCACATTTTTTTCCTAATTATCAGGCCTGTTTATGCTGCAACTAAGCAACTTGTGGCTTCTGAGTGGTGCGACAGAATCACATTTGGTATAATGTCAAGATGACTTCATCCAAGTGAATGAAGTTCATTCAAGTGACCCTAGGCATTCATGTGAGTCTGTGAATTTGTGTATGCAAAAGAGGGCAGAGAGTTTTGGGTGCTGATTAGGTTATATTTAAATAAATTAGGTGTTGGAATGAGATTAGCACAAGATTGTGGGTTCAATTCCCGAGACTGTCAAACTGGGTCCCTGTGCAAGAACCTCAACTTTTATCTGCTCAGGTGAGTTAAAAAAAATGAGATAAATGTAATAAACAGTGTTGTTGTTAAGTGAACTGCTAGTCGTGCGAACCTCTGATAAACATTACTATGGTAGTCAGTCTGCCAGCAAAGCTGTGTTGAGTATAGCAGTCGAAAGAAGCAAAGGCGTTTGTTGATGATGATGATGATAGGAGGAAAGCAAAAAAATACTCCTACAGTAGAGTATAAAATAAATGTTATTATTATAGATAGCATTTGACAAGAGTTTTAAAAGCATTGCACTACATCCAATTTACCAGAAAGCTTGTTTTTGAGGTGGTGGTAGTGCTATCAGACATGGTTTACAGGCTGAAGTCCCACTCAAAACACTTGGGTTGCAAACATTCCCAATGGACAGCGTTTTTTTTTTAATATAATAACCTGATATATAAAGAGACTGGAAAGGATTGTGGTGGGACTAAAGGAAAACTCGAAAGAACACTATTACAGCGGTAATAGTGTTCTTTTGTGTTAGCCTAGCAGCTAAGAGGCTTAAACCCCCAACCCCTATTTGATTAGTGACCCAACACATTTCAGCTGATTTAATGTTTAAACTCTCTTTTATTTTGTAGATATTAAATTAATACTAGTTTTTAAATTCAGCAGCATTGTGTTTTTCTGCTATACAAATATTAGCTAAAAAATTTAGAATTTTCAGATTTTAGGGAAATATTGAGATTTGTCTCTTTAGAATTTCATTATAACGATGTTTACTAAATACAGGCTCGTGTAGCCAGACCTTCAGACTGATCGTCTTTTAAACATTCTATACCATGACCCTTGCATACCTCTAGCAATCCAGCTTTTAATTGATCTTAATTAATGCTTGCCACAAATGTTAGTACAACAGCTTACTATTTCGATCAGATGGCTTTGGGTGGTCTTTTCAGGTGGACCATTATACATCGTGACACACTGGTTGAAATGTACAGGATTTCAGGGAAACCTATCAGAGGACAAGCTTTTAAACTTTACGAACAATAATATTTGTTAAAGCTACAAAAGTGTTTTTTTGTTGTTGTTTTTTTGCACCTGAATGCTTTAAAATTTCCTGAAATGTTTGCCAAGTAATTTTATGTGTATAAATAATAATCTCTGGACATTTTACTCGATCTGGATTAAAACCTGTTAACGTTCCACCGTTCTTCAGGTGTGACAGTGTGTTCTAGATAGTGTGACAGATATACTTTCTTAAGTAAGTTGGGGTCAAGCTTTACTTTATTTAAAGCTGGCAGCATTAACAATTTTATCTATCAAAATCGACGTTAGTGATTATCTATATGGAAAATAATTACAGTGATTCCATTTTTGCCCTAAATTATGTGCAAACTTTCACTTCATTTATTCATTTTTGCAAATCGTGTGTTCTGAATACCCACCTGACATTAGACATGCATACATTGCGGTGTTTATGCTTACATAATATATTATGCAGCCCTACTCCTTTTTTTTTTTTGGCGCAGCTTCTGGGGCAACGACAAATCAAGAAAACCAAAAACGAGAATTGATGTTGCTTTTTCCAAACTGTAGTTTAAAGGCTTCGCTTCAAGCAAGTAATGAATTGTTAATGAACATGTTTACAGTCACTTGCAATTTATTCGGGTAAATATAAGTAAGACTTTGTAAGTAAATAAGAATTTATAGCTTGCATTTAAAGCATTTTCAGGATACAACATACTTTAAGCCATTTTTTTTTTCTTATTCCAACCCAATACGGTGCAACATCGTCAAAGCTATTTTGTGCATACGTTTAAATAGATCTTCAAACAGTCTTTCAAAGGAACGGACTACTCATGGAAAAAAAAAAATACTTTCCCTAAGCCTCTTTGATGCAGTTCAACATGAATAATTGAAGCATCCTTCTTGCACATCGGGACCTCGTCAAAGAAGCTTTGGTGTAATTACGCCGAGCATACAGCCTTTTGTAGCAGGGACATATTGAGGGGCGGGGACGTTAGGACCTTTTACACAGACATTAAAAGCGAGGGCGGGGGGCAAAGTGGAGCAGACACAAACAGATGTATTCAACACAGAATCGTTAAAAAAGTGTAGCAGTTTTTATCCAGGGGGGGCCAACGGGAACCAGACAGATGGTAAAAAAGGTCTTGTCGATAGAGCTCAACATGTTGCACTCATTTTTATTCTTGGACACACATACTTTGGATTGTTTTGTGGTCCCTGAAACACTGAACATTCAAAGATGTGGGAACTTGACCTTAAAGCATTCCCATTTTCCCGTTATCACATATTAAACCGTGGCTTTGTGGATTTGTCTTTAAACCACAAGTGCATTAGCAAGGTCGGGGGGGGGCTGACTTTGGGTGATGATGCCTGAGTCAGTTGTCCAGCTGATCCCATAGATATTCAGTGGGATTAAGGTCGTGGCTTAGTGTGGATTTTTTTCTTTTCCTCCAGCATTGGCAACCAAGTAGTCACTGCACCATCTCTAATAGAGACACGCCCACATCCAGATACCAGTAGTGGATGTTGGTAATGTTACCACAATTTTCCAGCTCTTATCAAAAGATCTTAAATGATATTTGGTCATTTTGTTGCTTTATGCTTGAATGTAGTATGATTCAGCTCTGTGAAGCTCTTTATTTATCCTGTTTGTTTAGCTTCTGATTCAATATCTAAGCCAAAAAACATTCTTTCTCCTCCCTTACGCTCTGCTTAAGGCCTACAAATATCACAGCATGTCTAAGTTTATTTGTAGCAATATGCTAATGTTGGACTCATTATATCTTGACACAGGGTTGGAAAGAAGGTGGTTGGTGGTTCCATTTTAAGTCTTAAGCCTGACGTTAATTAATACTGTGAGCTTCTAAATGGTTGCCATCATGAACTGGGACTATAATCGATTTGGAGAGATTTCGAAAATAGTCACCTTGCTCTGCTCGGCTGAAAAAAAAAAAAAAAGGGCTGAGTTTTTTTTTTTTTTTTTTGTTTGTTTGGTTTTTTTTGTAACACCTTCTAGAACAGAAAAAATTTTAAGTTTTAACACTTTCGTTCTTATTTCTTAAGCAGGGTAGAACCAACGTAAAGCCTTTATCTCGCAAGCCGTTAATCTTCCATTTTGTGCCTCTTATCACCATGACGGAGGATAAGAGATGTGATGGACAGCTCGGCGAGAAGTACCAGGAGCCTGTTGACAATAGTGCTGCACTGTTTACCCTGGTGCTTAGCGTTTCCTCCTTGCTAAAGCTTGGAATGTGCGCACACAAGGGAAAACGGTTTCCCACCTTTCCTTTGTGAAAGGAAAAAAAAAATTGAAAAAGACACTCGTCAGTTGATATCACTGAGCTCCGGGGCCTTATTTATATTGAGTACGCTTTGCTAGATGGTATGCTAATATCATGAAGTAAATAATAGAAAACTAATGGAATGAATCAGCCAATCCTGTTAGCATGGAAAATAAATTCAGGTCTTGCTCAGTCTTGCCTAATGTCATACATTAGTGATGTAGCAAAATAAATATACTGTATTTGAATACAGATATAAACAGAGAGTGTTTTTTGGCAGAATAATAGTTCTTATTGAATTTAAAAAAAATCTTTTGAGTATATGCCTAGTTCTAGTTTAAGTACAGATATAGTACAGACAGAGTGCTAAACAGACATAGGTACATATTTCATTGTGTTAACATCCCTATTGCACATGTCCCTAGTGCCCTTGCTGTTAGTCTTGGGTAGGTTCTAAAGGCATAACTGTCTATAAAGGTCTCGACTATGGTCCACTATTGCCTAAGACGAGCACTATGCGAAGAAAACTCTCTCAATTCCCAAGTCTCTGGCAGTTGATCGAAAAACATCTTTTGTCTCAGTCCATTTCTTCTGCTTCCGCCGAGATGATTTTAATATCTCCCAGATGATCCATTGTGAGAAGATGGTATCTTGAATGCTCAGTTAAAAGGAAGCCTGTCTTGCGCTACATTACACGCCGTTGGTATAATGTTGAATCTCTGCAACCAAGCGAGCGAAATGGCACCAGAGAGGTAACTCTTTGCCTCCCTTGTACATAAAGACAAAGAAGTTTGCTTGGCCCAAAAGAGCTCTTAAAGCTGAAACCCATTGTTTCTTTTCCTGAATCAATAAAACATGTGCTTGCTTTCTACAAGTTTCGTGAATATTTAATAGAAGCAGTCTTTTTCCTTTTATCTGCCATTCTTCTTTCTTAAAAAAAAAAAAAAAAAACGATTAAGATCACGAAAGCTTTCTCGAACCATTTACCAGAAATTGTTCGAAATGTTTTATCCATTTCACTTGAATGAGCACTTTTCCGCCTGCTATTAATTTACTAGCAAAACCACACAAACGGAAAGACTTCCCGGGAGTGAAATGATCCGTGCTGATGTTCTAACCTGCCTCGCACCAGGTCCGGCTTTTAGCCGGGTTGCAGAGACGATCCGACATCAGCAGCTGGCGGAAGTGACCGAGCCATTTGTGTGTAGGGAGTTAATGATGCAAGACTAATGCTGCTAATTTAACCTGCTTGCAACTTTCAAATTTCTCCAACAAACCTTTCAAACGTGCCGAGGTGCCAAGAAAAGGAACGACAAGGTTTTGGCAGAGGAAATGTAATTGGATGAAGGTGCCAGCTGTCTGAAGAGCCTTCAGAAGTTATCCAGTTCTGGTGTTTGCTTATCAAACACAAAGGGAAATTGAACTCTCTTCGAAACACGGCAACGTGGAAAATGGTGCACAAATTGCTATTATTTCTCAGTACTGCCTGAAGCAACTATTTCCTTTTTTGTGTGTATTTTATCCTGATTTTCACTTTCACATATGTTTTTTTTTTAATGATCTTAATTCACTCAAACACTCTGGGCCTCTACACTAGGGATTGTATCTTGCTCCAAGACACAATTATCTTTTAAAACGTGCAGCTTATATTGCTCTTGAGATTAGATAACCATTAGAGCATAAACAAAAAAGTAGCTATTGTATCCTGCACTATATGTAATTCAGTCTGGCAAAATTAAAGTTCCGGCAGTTTTACGGTTTTCTATAGTTGCAAAAGTTGGGGCAGTGGTGGCTCAATGGTTAAGGCACCGAGTTGCTGATCTGGAGACCAGGAAGACCTGGGCTCAAGCCCCACCACTGGCAAGACTCAATTGCAGGTAGACAACAAAAGCTAACATCTAAATAAAGAAAAAAGTATTCCAACTGAGGAAAAATTTAGTACACCCTACCCCTTAATAGCTAGTGTTACCCTCTTTGGCTGAAATAACCTCAATGAGATGTTACCAGTCAATGAGCCATTTACCAGTCTCTGACATCGGTCTAAGGAAAGTTTGCCTCACTCCTCAATATAGAATTCTTTCAGTTGGAAGATGTTTCAGGGGCCTCTTGCACGTAGTCGCCCCACAGCATCCCAATGGGATACAGATCTGGGCTTTTATGCGGCCATTCCAGGACTCTCTATTTCTTCGTTTTTAGTCCTTGGTGGATTTACTGGTATGTTTTGGGTCATTGTCATGTTGCAGAGTCCAGTTCTGCTTCAGCTTGAACTTTTTTAAAGATGGTTTAAAATCAACATTCCTTGAGCACCGTCTAATACACGGTAGAATTCATGGTGGATTCTATGAGCCTGGCTCTGCTGCAGAAAAGCATTCCCAAACCAGGACACTTTCACCTCCATATTTCACAGTTAATATGAGGTTCTTTTCCTGGAATGCAGTATTTGTCTTAGATTCCTTCAAAAAGCTGAGTAACAATGTTTTAATCATGTGTACCTAATGTGATGGACCTTTGTGTGATTTTAACCATTTTTAATTGGGAATGTTGAGATGTCCTAATTTATTTTTTAGCAGAAATTGTTTTTTTAAAGTAGATTTTACAGAAAGTTTTACTTTTTTTCCCAGTTTTGTTTAGTTATATTACTTAAATATCTCAGTATTGATATTAAATATCTATATGTCCAGATTTGTTAAACACACAGTCCTAATTTTTTTACATGACTGTATATGCAGATGATTTTGAAGTTTTCGAGAAAAGCAGAGTTTGTTGGGAAAAAAACTATGAGCACCTATAAAAAAATGAAGAAAATGACTCTATTAATTTGATCCCACCCACTATCCTTCCAATTAGCATAAACATATCAAACAATGCTGTTCCCTTTTACCACTGATTTTATATTCAGGTATTAGAACATCCTATTAGCTGTCAGTTTCATCCCATTACTCAAACCTATAAACGGCGAATATTCAAATATTCATTAAACCTTCTAAAAAATATCTTTGAGACGACTACTTTCCTTTACCTTAAAACATCTAAACTATATTTTTAAGCCTTTTTACCAGAAAAAACATAGCACCCTGTAATCACGCTGCTAAAGTTAAAAAATCAAGGAGGTCTCCAAGCGCCAAAACACAGTATTTACTTTCCAACCAATTTCAGTGCAGAAGTAAACCGAAGTGAAGAGAAGCAGAACAAACACAATGCAATTTGGGGGGGGGATGCAGTTTACTTGCATTTCATTGCACGAATACTCAAACACATTCGACCACTGGGTGGAAATTTCATTAGATCACACACTATCTAAGTAGACTCACTGACTAAACAAATTCGGCATAATCCAGCCTCAATTTTTTTTCTTCACAAAAAGCAAAAGGTTTTTAGTCGTGTTTCGTTTTTGACAATTTTTCAAAACAGTTTGTTTTTTCTTGATCTCTAAAGTTGGTGTACAATACGTCATACCATTGGCCAGTGATGTTATGCCTAATATTTTTGCTAGTTTTAACTAGTCGGCACTTTTATGCATTTATGTACTTTCACTGTAATCATTATGGGCGGGGTGAATCAATGAATGGCCTAAAAGGAAGTGGTAGGGCAGTTGTGGTTAAATTGTTGGACTGCTATCTGGAAGATTGGGGTTTTATTCCCTGCACCGCAAGTTACCACTGTTGGACCCCTGAGCAAGAATCAAACCCCCAGTTGGCCGGTTGTATAAAAAGGTCTAACATACCATTAACATACCACGTGTCACATTTCTCTTTGTCTTTGAATGCCCCCAATATTATATAGGTTTAAATAAATAAAATGGACACTCAATAGAAGAAATGATTATTATAAAACTTTGTACACTAATTAACACTATTTTCATGTTGTGGTGTCATGTGACGCTTCATTAGATTACAATTACTTCCCACTCCATCACCATCATGGTGTAGTGGGTTAATGCGCCGGCACCTACATGCGCAGTTGTGACCCGGGTTCGATTCAGGCCCCCAAAAAATATCCTTTAAAAAAAAAACAAAAAAAACTTGCCACCCCAACTAAGAAAAAGGGATTGCAATTTGTGAAAGACTTTGAGCTCTTTGGACTTACCATCGCTCTGCCTCTGATTAAATCTTCATCAGGGAAATAAATTTAGGGTTAGGGTAATGGTGCATTTAATTGTCAGTAACTGTAACAGCGTTGTAACAGGGAAACAATAATTCGATTGTGTTCGCATGTCCTGATATGTTCATTATTTTTAATATTCACTATTTATGCCAAATATAATATATTTATGCTTTAATATTCGTTATTTATGCCAAAATCTATGAGACTCGTGTCATATCGAAGAGTTCATTACTTCATGATTAGTACCTCATCTTTGCTTCATAGTGAAGTGTCATGTACCCTTGTTATAAATGTCACCCTTAAAATGTACTTGCACTTATAGGATGGCTTAGAATGCAGGTTATGCATGTAAAAGGGGATCTGCTCTCTTTGTTTTCTCTTTAGTTTTTTATATAATATTTATACTGTCCTAATTGTATTGCTGAAACTGCTTAGCAGTGCTGTTTGGCTGTTCAATAGGAATTAAAGACATAAACAGGCAATTATGGGCACACAGCCTCGTAGACCATGTTGATTCCAGCTGAGTTTATATCTGATGGCCCTCATTAGATTCACATGAATATGTTGAGCAGATGCGGTTCCTTATGCTGTAAACAGGCCCTGGAACCACACACCAAGAATAAATAAAATACTTTCTCCATTCCTAACAAAAAAAAAAAAAAATCCAGCCAGATTTCAAAAGACCCCGAGGCGTTTAAAGGAATCGAATATATAATTTAACCTCCTTGTGACTGCCTCTAATAGACTGTACAGGGTTCGCACACCAATTAACCATACGTACATTTCCCAATGTAGCAATTCCTCTAAAAAGATTGGGAATTGGATCTTAGTTTACTCGTCAATTCTTGATAAGTAGGTACTATAATTTTTTTTTTTCTTTGTGGAAAAGGTCATCGGTTTCGTAAAACCATTTCAGCCACTGATTAGGTTATTAATTGGGTGAAGATTCCATTATTGATTGGAAAATTGTAGTCTAAACGATATCTGGAGTAATTATGGAGTAAGGGTGTGAAGGTTTTTTGTCTCTGTGGTCTAAGTCAGTGGAACAGCAGAACAGTTTTTATTTATTAGTCTGAGGGTTTGGGGTTTTTTTTGACTTTGCTAGAGGACATGCAGAGTAATTTGAACCAATTTATAATCTGTGATGCTGGTTATACCACATTTTATACCGCCTAGTCTTAAAAAAAATAACCCGAAGTAATATGCGTCCTGTCTAAATTGACTAAATGTTGATAAAAAAAATCCAATTATATCATGTAGGGAAAGTGATTTTCTGCTTAAACTTTGGTGTAAAACCCACTATGAAAGAGCTGATGTCCATAGGCTTATGCTTATAATTAAGTTTCAAAGCGAAGCGTTACCATGAGCTGTTTAGGAAATTCTGTATATAACAATCAAGTATTAATGCACAATTAATTGCCGCTTAAAAAGTCCCGATATTTTTATCGCTTTGACAGGAACAAAATTCTAGAGATGCTTTAGTAATAACTGCACGGCCCCTCATTTTTTTATTTTTATACAACTAAGCTATTGGGGGTTAAGGGCCTTACTCAGGGGCCCACAGTGGTGGCTTGGTGATGCTGGAAATCGAACCCCAGTCTTTCTCTGGCTTCTAAAAGCATTTTTTTCTCCATCGACATACATGGTATCTATTTGTTCGAACTATAGCTAGCTAGTAGTAACAGTTTTTGCACATCATAGGAAACGTCTTAACAAATAACAGCATATTTTTTTAAATCAGACATGCAGCTTCATGCCGTTGTATGAACATTATGCAAAATTTTAGTTTCATGTCGAGTTTATTGAGCAATGGAGAACGTCTAAAAAAGGTAAAGAAACGAGAACAGGCAGGTTGGAATGCATGGAAAAATGTGTCAGGAGTAATGATTGACAGGAGAATATCAGCTAGAATCAAGGGGAAGGTGTACAAGACAGTGGTGAGAGCAGCTATGATGTATGATTTAGAGACAGTGGTGAGACCAGCTACGATGTATGGTTTAGAGACAATGGTGGGACCAGCTACGATGTATGGTTTAGAGACAGTGGTGGGACCAGCTACGATGTATGGTTTAGAGACAGTGGTGGGACCAGCTATGATGTATGGTTTAAAGACAGTGGTGAGACCAGCTACGATGTATGGTTTAGAGACAGTGGTGAGACCAGCTACGATGTATGGTTAAGAGACAGTGGTGAGACCAGCTACGATGTATGGTTAAGAGACAGTGGTGAGACCAGCTATGATGTATGGTTAAGAGAAGAGACCAGTTAGTGGTTAAGAGACAGTGGTCAGACCAGCTATGATGTATGGTTTAGAGACAGTGTTGAGACCAGCTATGATGTATGGTTGAGAGACAGTGGCACTAAGAGAGAAACGGGTAGCAGAGCTGAAGATGTTGAGGTTTTCTTTGGGAGTGACGAGGTTGGACAGGATTAGAAACTAGTTTATCAGGGGGACGGCTCATGTTAAATGTTTTAGGTAGAATATCTGTCCAGATTGAGATGGTTTGGACATGTACAGAGGAGGTATAGTGAATATATTAGAAGATGTTTGAAATGAAAAAGTTGAGTTTATCCATTGTTGATTTATTTGTTAGATTAATTGTTGCATCTGCAACCAACCCGATTTTTCAGCTAAAATAATTCAGCAGCCAACGAAGAAAAAAGTCCTTTAAGTGGCAACAGAACTGAATAGCCGCCTTCTGGCACTTGCCTCAGCCAGCGGAGACTTAATCTACTTCATCTGTCCAGATCAATGCTCCGGCTGATAGAAATGCATGGAAATATTGAAAGAGCAAAGGAAGAGAGATTTTTTTTTCTCTGCTCATTTGCTGTCAAGAAGCGTCTCTGTACTTCTTTTTTAGAGTGAGTTGTTATGGTGACTTGGCCCAGAGTTTGGAGACACTATCGCCATGGGAACCAGGAGATGAAAAAGACCCAAATAGTGTGAGACAAAGAGCTTAGGTTTTTTTTTTTCCCCTCTAGTTTGCTTTCTCTCTCCCTCTCTCTCGCTTTTTTTTTATGTTTGGAGTGCAAGTTTGCAGTGTGAGAAAGTCTTAAGTCCTTTCAGAAGGTATAGAATGACAAGAATTACATTGCAGTCTTTCAACTGTGGATACCGATTTAGCTTTTTATTTTTTCCTTTAATTCTCTTTATAATTCTCAACCTCAAATCAAATGACGATGGACATCTACACTATGAATAAAAAAAACCTTACCTTAAAAGATATAGACATTTTATGCTTAATATAGCGGAAACATGATACATATGTATGACCGAGCGAGCCTGATTACCTGTTCATCACATTTTCACATGGTATTTCTTCAGACTGTTTTTATGAAGGATGTTCTTTAAGATCTTCTTTTTAAAGAAAAGAAGAGGCCTGATCCTGTTAAAGTAGTTCAAGCTGTGTTGTGTTTCCCCTCGGGACAATGTGGTGAACAGATGTTGGATATCTTTACATCAGATACTGTTTATGTTCCCTACATTGTTGCAGTCCATTTTGAATGTTTAGACATATACATGCACATTACTATATTTTTTAGGAAAATAGTCAGATTTATTTATATCATTTATTTAACATAAATAAGATGAACATAATCACTTCATCTTTGTTTAAAAACTTAAAAAAACAAACAAAAAAAAACTGATTCTGCAGAGATGGATGGATGGATGGATAGACAGAGAGAAGGATAGCTAGATGGACGGACGGACGGACGATTAGATGGCCAGATAGATAGATGGTTAGATAGGTGGATAGATGGTCAGATATCCATCCATGTATCCATCCATTTTTCAGTAAACAAGTGCTTCATTATTAGATCAGTTTCAGTCCTCGGGGTAATCTAGCAATTAAGATAATCAAGTAGGTAATCGAGTTTATTAGGGGGGCGACTCATGTTAGATGTTTTGGGGAGAAAGTTTGGTTTTTGTACAGAGTAGGGATAGCGAATATATTGGTAGGAGGATGTTGTTCTTTTAGTCTCTGGGTGAGACATTTATGTTGCATGTTACAAATAACTATATAATTCTTAGACACACAGACAGACAATAGTGTGAACTGGATCTGCTACATTTGCATACGTCTGTGTGTTGGTGAAGCACAAGCGATGTTCTATTTAAAGGTGAAAGCACTCTGTTTGTAACCCTTTATCAGCATAAGAAGACACGTTCTCAGTCAATACAGTCATTAGAATTCCCATAGGACTCCATCTATCCATATCGCTTTCTTTCTCCAGGCTCATTAAAGAGTTTTTAAAGTGAAATCAATCCTTGGTTTACAGCCCAACTGGGGTGGTGGGTGGGTGTTTTGGTGTGCATGTTTCCGCCCCTTTATATATAATAAAAGGGACCCTAATGCTGTTTGCGCATCTTAGCTCATGTTTCCCAGACAGTTGTTTCATTTCACAGTGTCCAAATTGAATTTATAACCATTAGTCCAATTCTTATTTCTGTCCACATGAATCTCTGACCTACTATATTAAATCTTAATTTAAACAGCATGTACGGTATCATGTACGTTGATGTTTTTCAAATCCGATTGGTCAGAAGCTTGATTAATTTCCTATAAGAGCAAACTGAACATGGGGCACTGGCTAAAATTCAAATCGCAGGATTAGATTAATCCACTCTTTCTACTATATTATTGTTTCTATGGTAACAGCTTGTTCCTAGCAAAAGAGTCTCCACATTATTCATGGTGTTTATTAATAAATGAATGAAAAAAATCTGTGCCTCCATCATAAACATAGATAAATAGATGGTCAGCTGAATAGATGGTCGAATAGATAGATGGTCAGATGGATGGATGGTCGGATGGATGGTCAGATGGATGGATGATCAAATGGTTAGATAGATAGATGGTCAAATTAGATGGATGGATGGATGGTCGGACAGATGGATAGATGGTCAGATGGATGGACAGATAGACAGTATATTGTTACAGTGGGATCTTTTAAAAGTAATAGACAGCCTGCGAACACACTCAGGATTGATGTCTTGGAGGAAAGAAAAATAGGGCATGTATAAAGACCATGTCAACACTTTTTCCACAAAAGGCTGTCAGCAAAATGTTACACCATGACATCCTGACCAGAAACATTGTCCTGGAATAAATTCGGCAACATGTCAAAGATGGTGGAATTCGGCCTCCCAGATCTCAATCTCAATCTGATCAAGCATCTGTGGAATGTACTGGACAAACAAATTTGATCCATAAAGCTTTGGCCTCACCACAAACAGGAATTAAAGGATCTGCTTATTGTGATTGTTTTGGAGCCAGATACCACAATGCAACTTCGAGAGATCTTGGGGAGACCATGACTTGGCAGATCAAAGCTGTTTTGGCAACTACACTATATTAGGGAAGATTTAAGGGTTTGAATGATCTGTGTATACATACAACACAAACATCGTCAGAATCTATAGAAAAATAAACATTTTTATGGACATAACATTTTCATAGCCTTATATGAATTTTGCTTTATAGCCTCCTATTCTCCTGGACAACCTGAGCAAGCACATCTGGCCATGAAAGATGTAGATGTAACCAATGAATGCCATTACTGTATATTTGGAGCAAATATCACGTTCAAATTTTGTCTGCATCCTGCATGGCAGCTGCAAGCCAGGATCAACAGGTCACTCCTTATTTCCTGACCAGTTGCTTTAATGATATCTTCTAGCTTAAAGGGCATGCTGCTGACTTAAATTTGATTCTAATCAACATAAGGTTTAAACAGGCACAGCATGTATCTTCTTGATGTTGCTTTTGTGTTTCATTATTACTGGGATTTTTTTTCCAATTTGCATATTTATTGACTTAATACACTAATAAGAATACACCTCTGTGCATATACTTTTTTGACAGTCAAAATTAAAGTCAAACGTATGTCTTCAAAGCTGATGGATGGATGGATGAATGGATGGATAGATAGATAGGCAGATGGATGGTCGGATAGATGGATGGTCGGATAGATGGATGGTCGGATAGATGGATGGATAGAAGTGCATACTGTGGTGTAGCCGTATGAAAGGTGGTCTCCGCCCAAAGCTGTTTTCCACTGCATTGTTGTTACTACATTTTTTCTATTTTCAAGGTCGCTGTCCTGGGAACTGAGTTTGTCAACCTTACTCTGTGACTCTGTGTATTGCCACATTCACATTCATCTCGCAAACTTTAAGAGGTTTTTGACTAGTGCAATCAATATTAGCGCCGTCCATAAAACAGGAGTCAGGCTGCATGGCCTGTGTTTCACTGACATCTGTCTGATATTTATCGTAATAGAGTGTACTGTGCTGCCATGTACTTTGTGGTAAGCTATGTTATATGACTAAAGGTTTGCGGATACTTGACCATCACAACTTGTAGGTTGTTTATTGTGCCACCCAGGGCTGGGCCGTATGAAGATATATAACGCTGTAGTGAAAAAAATTGTCAACCGCAATACAGTTTTTTTATGAAACCCATTTTATTTATATAATATGCTCTACATGACTACCCTCGGACATACGTTCCTTGAGATGATTTATGTCTATTTCTGATACACCATGGCTCTCAAATGCTCCCAAGGATAAAAATCAAGTGGGGATCAGGGAAAATGGTTTTCATAAAAAAAATTAATTTTTCCTGTGTATGGAAATCTACCCTGTAGATTTTTTTTATTATATAAATAAGTGGGCATGGCCAACTTATGTACAGAGTGCGTGAGCCTGAGAAAGACCAGGGTTTGCAAAATCGCCAGCCTGATGTCCCGTAACTATTGCATATTCTAGTTGGGCTACCCAGTCCTACCCAGTCAGGTTTCCCTGCCCTGTCTTGCCCTTTTTATATTAATGATTTTGCATTCTCTCAATTCTCACAAATATAGTTGGGTAATTATGTCTGTTATGTCTGTTGTTATGCTATGGTTAATCCAAGTTCATATTTCATTTACTACAGTCATCAACGCTCAAATCAAAAGAAAAAAGGACTAAAATAAAGAATTTGCTGTTCGTTTATGAAGTTTTTTGTTGATTTTCTAAAATGACTACCTATTTAAATAACTATTTTGTAAAATATGTTGTTACCGTGAAATAAAATTACTATTGTGAAATAGAATTTTGGACATACTGCCAACTCCTAATGCCACAAATAAACGCTTTTTCAAAATTGCACATCTAAAATTACAATGTACGACTCAACCAGTCTGACATGTCAATATTCTGTGGAAAATGGAGGCTCACGGTTTGAAATGTTGGGCCTCTGATTAGAAAGAAAGTTCATAAAAGCCAGCACCGTTAACCTGCCATGGTTAAACCTTAACCCCTTAATCCTCAAAGTTAATAAACGGAGGATGTTTGGCATTTCATGCTCTCTGTTACAATAGTGCTACTGCAAACTAATTTGCCTAAACATTTTGTTACTCTTGTTGTCCTGAGCTCTTCTTTACCACACAGATTAATTTCACGGCTGGGAGTACCAGGTCAATAAACATTCAAAGAGACTCCAAGTCTGCTTCCTATGCGAACTCCTTAATGTGCACTAAGTAGTAAGGCTAAATAGCAATGGCACCAACGGTGCAACATCAAATAGTTGGTCCTTGAAAGGTGTAATAGACCAAATTATGGCATTTGTACATATCCTGTCAAGACATCTTGTAATAAGTTCTGCAGTTTTATTAATAATACCTTTACAGTGTAAAAGGAATTTGAAAAAATACACCAAAGTTTTATATTTCATTGTTCGTCTTAATATAATAAATGATCGAAAGATCATTATATAATCCAATCAGAATTTAGACAAAGCAAAAGAAACCTTGTTCAGATAATCTGAAATGCAATGTAGTGTGTCAGACAGGAAGACAGGACAAGTCTTCGCCCTCTTCAAAAAAGAGCCCTCATGGCCTCTTCTCGACTCACTTTAAAGATCATCTTTTTTATCCTTTGTCCTTGAATAAACCTCGCCGTATTCCATTGGCTTAACCCTTCTTATCTCTGTACACATTAATATGCAATTTGGCATGCTTTGAAAACTCTTGAAACGGAGGGTGTTGTGGTGTAGAATATGCTAACAAACATTAAGTCATCTTTGGAGTACATTTTGTATTCCAGTGCTGCTCTTAGGTCTGCAAAACAGAATATCTTTATTTTATTATTTCGTTTAGTTGCCTAACATTTAAAGATGTTACAAGACCAGATGGCATCTGTCAGAATTTCAGAGAGAATTCAGAATGGGCATCTTGCCATATTGCACTGTCACACTGCACACACAAAATTTTATTTCATCTCAAACTTGACAGTGAAAATGGCATGAGATTTGGTCAAAAGAGAATTGATCCTATTATGAACCAGATTTTTTTATAAATTGCAGTACTAGACCGACAGGTTTGTATGACCATAATTCACTTAAAAACCTTGTTAGGGTTTCATGTAGAGTTTGCATATTCTCCCTGTAGGGTGTGGTATGCAATTATATAGTTTGGGTTACCACCTTGTCAAGACCTTTTCTTGTCTTATGCCTGAAGTCCACTCGGAAGACATACCAGGTTCCCTACGACCGTCAGTAGGATAAGTAGGGAAGTGGTGGCTTTGGTTAAGGTGATGGACCACCAACCTGAAAATTGTGGGTTTGATTCCCAGCTCCATCAAGCCACGACTGTTGGGTCCCTAAGCATGGCCCTTAACCCCCTAATTGCCCAGCTGTTTAAAAGAGATGAATGTAAGTCACTTTGGATAAGGGTGTCTGCCAAATGCTGTAAATGTACAAAGAATTTTGGACATACAGCCCAATCCTAGTGCCACCTGGTAAAACCTTAAACTCAGGTTTCTTTGTCACATTAGTTCAAGGCCTAGGCAAGAAACATGACCAGACACTCCTCATGATCGGCTCATTAAACATACAAATAAACGTTTTTTCAAAATTGCACATTTAAAACTATGTAAGAATCAACCAGTCTGATGTCAATATTTTGTGGAAAATGGAAGCTCACGGTTTGATGTTGGGCCTCAGATTAGATGGATAAATTAGCAGGATGGATGATTATATATTGTAATTCAATAATAAGTAACTAAAAAACTAGATCCCCTAACTTACTAAAAGAATGCATTACAATATGCACTGTTGACAAGTTGCAATTTTGATAATATAAAAAAACCAGAAGCATTTACATTCCTAGAATTTAACTGACACCCTTATACAGAGCAACTTGCATTTATGCAACTGAGCAGTTGAAGGTTAAAGGCCTTGCTCAGGGGCCCAGCAGTGGCAGCGTGCTGGGGCTGCAAATCAAACCCAAAGTCTTCTGTATCTTGTTAGCAGTCCAACACCTTAAATACTGAGCTACCACCTTCCAAACATCTCAATAAATATTTTCAACGTTGTCAGCGAATAATAGCTAGAGTGAGTTGTCAGCAAGTTGTTTACTTATAAAAGCTTTTAAACTATAAAAAGCCACCGACTCAAGCTACAAGATGTCAGATCTACATCTTAGATCTTAGAAGCTACAGATACAAGCTACAGAAGAAGAACAAGCTACAGCTGCTAAGATCCCACATACCCTTAACTGTGGAAAAACTAGCACAAAGCAGTTTTGCTAGTTTGATTTTTATACTTCACCAAAATATTACTAGCTGTTGGAGTAAACTTGTTAGACTAGTCAGATTTGGCCTCACCAACGCCTAATTATTAAAAAAGAATGTACCACACAACCACTTCTCTACTACACTACTATTCATTAAGGAAGTACTTGCTAGCTTCTCTGTTGTTATGCTCCCCTCATTTATTAAGCGTCATTACAAAGTGAAGGATTTTATTACCTAACCGGTGGAGGAGCCTGCCATCACACTAACAGCCACCTAGGCAGGGCCTGTTTCTCATGCTAATCTTAATATTTGCAGCTGTTGTTTGTCATGCTGACTCAAGGCGCTGCTCACTCGCTCCATCTCAGATCACAGTAACCGCTTCCTGTAATAGTACTCGTAGATTAAATGGTTTTATTCTCTCCTTTTCCTCTCTGCAGAGCCCCATGAATTCATTTTGACTCAAGAGGTACTTTGATCCCAGAGTTAATGATTAAATCGAAAGAAAGACAGATGCACCTACATCACTTATTTTTGCACCTACATCACTTTTTTTCTCAAGAGCTCTTGTTGGAAAATAAATACTTCCTGCAGAGAAATGCAAATAGAACCGAATGTAGTTCAATTTGGTTAATGTGGCATCAACCGGGCAGAAACATGCTGACATTTTAGGGGCAGTGGTGGCTTAAATGGTTAAGGTGCACTGTTGCTGATCTGGAGACCAGGAAGATCTGAAAACCAGAAATTCAAGCCCCACCACCGACAAGCCAACCACTGTTTGGTCCTTAAGAAAGACCCTTAACCCTTCCTGCTCCAGGGGCGCTGTATTATAGCTGACCCTGCGCTCTGACCCCAAACTTACTAGTAAGGGATATGCGAAAAAAGAATTTCACTGTACTGTAAAAAGGGTATATGTGACAAAATGAAGGCATTTACTTTTTTTTACAAAAGGGGGAGGGAGGGGGGTCTGTTCTTTTGCATCTCAATAGCTAAATGTTAAATTACTCGCTTTTCATTCTTTAATTCCTATTCTTTTTGAATTATTTTTATTTCCTCCCCTTCTAGAATAATCTCAATAAAATTATAATGGATGTTATTGTATTCTAATTTTCTAATCAGCAATTTGCTCAAGGGACAGCTTAATAATTACCACAATCCTCTGATCAATTTGCAAGGCAAGTCCAAATGCGAAATAGGTCCTGTGTGTCGTTTAAACAATTTTTAAAGTTAAAAAAAACACTTCAAACAAGAACACCAGGTCTGCAATTACATTTTCTTACTGTCAGAGATTCCTGGTAATGCAAAAGGGTGCTGTTACCTTCTTTATTCCCCCTTATTGATGTCTCTGGCTGTCAAGTTAAATTTGTTATTTTGGTTCCAAAGGAAAACGTGTAATTTTCTTTTTTTTTCTGTAGAAGAGAAAAAAAACCATTGCCACATTACAGCTGCGTTTCTTTTAAGCAGCAGAATTGTTTGTGGGGATGTGGAGGGTTGGCAGGGTTTGATCTTGAATGCATGGTGCCAAGCAGTTTACTTCTGGGAAAGTGTTTCAGCTGATAGTTTGGTATTTAGTATATAGTATTCAACATTTCTAGCAAGGTACGGAATATGAAAGAAAGTTCAAAATATTAAGAACAACCTAAAGATTACTTAAACTGCATTTGTCCCATAACCTGATTTAGTAGCAACAAATATCTTTTTACCCCTAATATAAAGTTTAAAAAAGTCTTCAGGTTTCATGTCGCTGTCATTTAAAAAGAATGCAAAAAGATTAATAGTAGTATTATGTATTCTCCTTTTTGTGAAATCTCCCAGAAAGCTATTGCCCTAAAGCAGCCAGTTTAATAGGAAGTTGTCCTGTCAGAGTGCGGATGATGGTGTGGGGGGCTTATTGTTGTGAAGGTGATCCATATCTACTCACCTGTGTACTGGAAAAGCTTTGGAGAAACACACACTAGCGGCTAATGTGTTTGTAACGGATTAGCTTTCACAAGCATTAGCTCATCCCTTTAGGAGGTATTCATTTCTCGCTCTGCAGTCTACAATTGTGCCAAAGGTTTGCAGACCTTGGAGCAAGAGCGAAACTATATCCAGGCATTTACTATCAAAACGCTTCCAATGAAAGCAAAGAAGATAGTAACCTTCAGCTTTAGAATAGTGCAGGCATTACTAGTTGCGTAATAAATATGCAGGAGCTGATGCAAGTGATAGATAGATAGATAGATAGATAGATAGATAGATAGATAGATAGATAGATAGATAGAGGGAGACTTATATATAGATATATATCAATCTTATGAGATGTAATCATTGTGTGTGTGTGTGTGTGTGTGTATATACATGGTTGTGGGGAAAAAAATCTTTTGCAGATTGACCTGTATCATCTTCTGGACGAAAACAGGTTGATTAGTTTGTGAATAGGGTGGGAGGAGCCTTTGATGATTTAATTTCTACTAATGTTGCCTAAAGATAAAAAAAAAAATCAGTATTGCACATATATATGTTTATTTTTTTTTCTTTAAAAGCTGCGGAAAATAAATTCTCTGGAGTAAGTGTTGTATGAGTGCAAGTTGCACCCCCATCCCCCGCTTTCTTTCAAACGTATTTCTGAGCAAGTCTGCGGACAGGGAAGGGAAGCAGGGCTAATTCACCAATGATCTTTTCTCTAATCCCCCATTTCTGTCTCTGCCTGAAGGCTTTCAAGTAATGCAACCCTCCCCCACTACACCCCAGGAACACACACATACAGAAGTGTAGAGTGTCTGCCTGAACACGTCCATCGGGAAATGATAAATGGAGCAGGAGCGTTTGTAGTCAGCCTGGTGTCAATGTCCTGGGAGGCCTGGGTTTTTACACAGCCTAGAAGCTAAAATGGTGATTATTAAGCTCAGGCAAGGTGTGGTAAGACAGGGTGGTGTCTGGTCTTTGTCTCTGTGGGGGTGGCGCAACTGGATCTGCTAGGAGGAGTCAAGCTCTAGAGCAGGAGGCACAGAGTGGAAGCGGTTAGTTCACAGAATAAGAGTGCACAGAGAGTTTCAGCATGCTGGAACACACATGCCGGTTGAGGTTCTCACCGGGATTCACTCTAAACTCCGTGTTTGTTTTCTAAGGAATTTTGACATGGATGGATTAAGCCGGACGCCTGAGAAACTTGGATAAGTTTTGGAAACTTTGGAAATACGTGTCTTTTTTCAATTTTATTTTAATGTACCTTACTCTGTCTTAGGTTCTTCTAGGATTATCACACATTTTAATGGATTTTTTCCTTTGTGTGGGTTACAAATGAATTCTTTGTTGAGTTTCACTGTGAAGTAGTAGTAACATGGAACATTTTCTTGCTCCAGTACACCCAAATTCTAGTACATGGCTTCTCTGTTTACTGTTTCTTCTAATAAGTAAGTTGCATGTTCTATTTTGAATGTGTCCGTATGATGTTTATAGTAATTTTAATTTGTGGAAATATTCTCAGTTTAAAAGAATTTTAAAGAAATTGCAATCTGTGCTGTGGCTGTTTATCGCTTAGATTTTGTAGGTTTGTCAGGGCAGCTCAATACCTTCGGGTTTATTCTTAGCTCTAATTAAAGTATGGAGCATACAGTTTGAATTAATTTAAAAAATTTTTGTTTAGGCATCAGACAGTAAAGTTTCTGCATCTGCTTTGTTCAATATTCAAAATACATAATTATATTACTTTTCTCCATCTAAGTATCGCCTTCTAAAAAAAATCAATATTTAAGGTTTAATGAGTTGCAGTTTATTGTCCTATATATGTGGTTTTGTTTAAAGCTGCAGATATCTTACATTTCCCTTTGTTGTCTCTGTAGTTGCAGGTAAAGTTTCCACCACCAACTATGATGCCCTGCTCAATGTCCCTGCTGCTACTGCCACCTCAAGCCCCCCAGACTTCTACCTTCCTGCTAATTTCAAGCTCTCTAACACCCAACTGGCCTTCTTTCTTCAAGAGAGCCGAACTCTAGCCCGAAGTGTCTCTGGTGGCCACCCCTTGCATCGCTCTGAGAGCTTTGTGGTCTTTCAGACCAGAGAGTTACCCTCAGTCAACATTTCTCTGGGTCCTTTTACCCAGGACCAGACTCTTTCAAAAGATCTTTTACAGCCTTCAAGTCCCCTGGATATACAAGGGAGGCTGACAGTCAACTGGAAGGTGCGAGCCTTTATTGTACAGTCTAAGGTATTTGCAAGCAACCCAGTGGTCCAGGTACTGTTTTACATTGCCGGACGGGACTGGGATGACTTTAAAGTCCAGGAAAAGCTGCCTTGTGTAAGGTTACATGCCTTCCGGGATGTTCGGGAGATCAAGACTTCTTGCAGACTCCAGGGAAACCTGGCACAATGCTTGGCCCAGCTGGATCTTCCATCCACCTGGTTCAATGTTAATGTGGCACCCCTGGGACGTAGGAAGTCCTCAGTGGCAGATGTTCTGGAGATGACTGGGGAAACTTTACAGGCAGAGCTCTACTACACCCTTCATGATCCAGACAGCAAAGGGCAGTGCAGCGATAGTTACCCCCGGAGGGGAGGAGGGTCAAGAGGAGAAAGCACAGCCCAGCAGCCACTACTTCGAATTGGAAGCATTAGCTTGTACCAGCCCAGTCAGGAACAACTTGTAGTAGACAAGCAACTGGACCAGAACCTTTTCCTGCGGCTGCCCGACAAACCACTAAAGCCTGGCGAGACTCTTAACATCTACCTGTATTTGGTACCCAACTCGACAGTGGAACAGTTTACTCTAAAGTAAGTGCTTTTTATTTTTAAACAAATGGGACAAATCGATTTCATGTTGTAAACGTCTTGAGATAGATGACTGTTTAGTAGTATAGCTGGAACACATGCACCCTCAGTTCCTGTTGATTTCTAATGAGACCTTCTGGCTGGGTGACAATAAATGACTAAGCTGACAACACAACATAATGCATTGGTTTTTATGTAAACAGCTAAAATAAGTCGACATTATCAGGGCTTAATTTTTAAGCATGGGTGTATAGTAGCACTTCAATTAGTATACAATTTCTTATGTATCCTACAATCGGTTTCGTTAACAGTATGTTACAATTCTTGAAATTATTATTTGGGCTCCAGAAAAATGTTAACTTTAGATAGGAACGAGTGATCACTGTTTTCTGAATGTTGTCAGAACTCTGTACACAGTCCACTAAACACAGTGAACCATGACGGAAGCTCACCGAGTTCATTTTAGGAAATCGTGGTGAATTAATTAAGCTTCGATAACTCATTAAACCTAACACGAAAAGGCAGCACACTGATTTATGCTAGCACTGGCAATTCATTAGTTTTGTCTGACAAAATGTGCATGGATTAATGCATGAACATGAATGATTTGTGCAGGGAAGCTAGAGGGTCAGCATTCCACCAGCATGTGCTGGTGACACTAATATTTCTCTCTTGTTAGAGCATGAATTTCAGACAGCTTTAGATTTCTAAACATAACAGCAATACCAATAATTTTACAGCTGGTTATTATTTCATACATTAAAATATTAGATATAATATTGATTATATCATTCATTTTTTTTTATCCTATTATGGTTGCGGAAAAATGTCAAGAAAAGGATATTTGAAAGTATTTTTTTACTAATGCCCCCTCTAGTTAGTGTTTGTCAGTTTAAAAAGTGGATACGGTGAACATTTATAACATTTATAATTATTTTTGACTAGTCTTAGAAGGGCAATGAGGTTTTTTTCATGTTTCCTCAGCCACCAGCTTTATTTATCCGTTGAGGCAACATGACTTGTTTGAATCGCAAGATCAGACTTATGGTTCGAAGAAAAGCTCTCAGTTTGCACATTAAACTGTGGATAGTAAATCTCTCTGACCTCACATTTTTTATGTGCTCATATCAGAGTCTTCGTGTGCCTCGGGTCTGACTCGGTGACATTAATTCTCTGTTGAGCTGCCAAGAAGCAGTAAAAGCTCCCATCAGAGAGGGGGGAAAAACCACATACACAGAAAAAAAAAAAAGTAAAATTAAAAACTCCACCTTAATATTAAACACGACTGAAAGCAAACAGTTGAGGAACACCCAGTGAAAAAAGAGACTATTAAACATAACGCTTAGTTGAGTGCCTACGCTTATACACTTGTTTAGTCCCTTAGGGTTGTGGCTGGTTTGAAGTCATTAAATCTTTTCATCTTGCATAATAATAGGGTCAGGCAGCATTATATAAGCTCTCCGCGTGAACATTCTACCTTGCCATGCCAGAAGTATTTTTTTTTTGGCTGGTTTCACAGCATAATTTGTCAGCTTTTGAGGCGGCCACAGAATTTCTTTGATTGTCCTACCCTTGGGTACAGGCACATTTTTAAATTGATACACAGGGGCAGGGGGAGCTCAACTGGGTATATTAGTTGGAGGATCTGGGTTCAAGCCACACTGCTGCCCCTGTTGGGTCCTTGAGCAACCCTTTCTGCTTTAAGTGCACTGTATAAGCTAGGAAAAATTGTACTGTTCAGTAATGTATATGTGACAGACTTACTTACTGGTAATGTAAAGCTAAAGCTAAGTGATTAATATATGCGCGTGTATGGTGTTTTTATTTTTGCTGTATATCTATTTGTGCTATTGATGTGGCACCTTTGTCTGAAATGCTGGGTTACCATGGAAATCTGATAGTAGAACTGGACTATGTGTACAGTTTTGTTTTTTTTTTGCATTTGTTTAAGCCGTCATTCCAAGTTTGATCGTGTTTTCATGTAAGACGCAGCAAGCGACAGCTTTATTGATTAGGTTTTTGTTTTATTGTCCTTTTCTGAGTGTTTACAATACGATTGCCGCCGACGTCCTTCTACTAACAGGACGTAAGCTAGTTATAAAAGTGGTTGTGAAAGTACATTTCCACAGTGTATACAAACAAAACAGTCGTAAGTGAAACAGAGTCAGTGTCATGCAGGGGTTGTACATGGCGGAAAACAAAAAAAACACGTCTTAAAAACAAGATAAAACAAAGCAACATTTGAAGGTAATTCCAGGATGTTTAAATGTACATCCTAGGTAACATCCCACATAGCAAAGCTCCTGTGAACTTGGCATTTCAGGTGGTTTTTTTAAATATCACTTTCATTGACCATACCTCCTCTTTCACCACTAATTAGTGTCATTTGTGCTGATACCTCAGGCTGTCATGCTCCCAAGGATCAATAACAAGCATCCCAGTTTCCATCAGCTTCCCTTCAGATTGTTATCACTTTTCTCCTAGTTTATTTCATCTGTCTGCTTCTTTTCTTTACCAATCATTTCACTAGGTAAAAGGGTTTAACCCTCACCTTCTGGTTGGGGTCATTTATGTAGGAGTGAGCTGACAAAAAAACCATTTAGCGCTGGACAATCAGAAGACCAGCTATCCATTACCGTAGCCTTGGGCGCACACACGCACACGTTGACCAAAGGAATAAAACACATCAGCTAGCTCTTTCAACCTTCTCTCTTTTTACGCTTCAGTTTATTATTCCAGCCCAGCCTTTTCATTTGTGTCCTTGCCGTACTAGATTCTAAGGTGAAGCAGGTAGACAAAGTGGCCTGTAGCATTTAAGAAGGTGCTAATCGTCAACTTTAAAATGCAGCTTGACATTTTTTTTTTTTTATTCAAAGAAGAACGCCCATCATTATACTTGGCCTACTGGCTACTTGGTGGTTCCTTCTTATTCGCAACACATCTAAGGAAGGATATCTCCGAAAAGCTCCTGCAAGGCTAGCATATATGTAAGATTACTCATGATAGTCAAGGAGTAAATCATTATGCCAAGTTGAGCTTCGTGTTGCATTCGTCAAAGTCAGTTGCCTTTTGTTTAACGACCAAGACTTTTCTTAGTGCAGTTAATAATTAAACCACAAGCATAACTTTCCTACCTTGTAGATTTTTCTTGGACACTATACACTATCAAATCAGACCTTTTGTTTCCCCTTTTTTTGTGTTTGTGCTTCCAGAGTGGAAATAAGGCAACAAAATTAAAAACTTTTCATGCTGTGCTGATCATCGGTGTAATGACGTGGGATGTAAAGTTGAAAGTGTTTGTCACGTTGTGTCATGTTGGTTGTTGCTAAGCGGCAAGACAATTTCTCAACACACATTTGTAGTCTGTAATCATATACCTTGATGTTTGGGTGTGTATGTATGTGTGTGTGTGTGTGTGTGTGAGGGCTTAAACGGCTTGAAACACCTGCTGAGAATCTTAAGAAGAAAAAAAAAAACAAGGTTGTTGAGGAGACACCCACTGAGGTGTTTATCAGTGCCGCCACTCATGTGTGCAGCGCTACCGGTTTGTGAATATTACGACTGTAAATAACTATTACATTTTTCTAAAAAATCTGAAATGTGTTTCATTTAATAATACTTTTAATCCAATTAAATGAAAACAAATCCAGCAGGTCACAGATTCTTGCACTCACTGTCCTGCCAGGAAACAATTAGTGCTGTTCTTTGTCTTTCTTCTTTGTTTTTTTTGTGTTCTGGTGCCAAATGAAGGCCCGGTGCTTTTACAACTAATTTTGCTTTTAAGCTGCAATGGAAAATGCTTACAGAAGACTTTATTTCCACTCTGTAAAGTTCTTTTAAGGACTTGTGCAAGTTCTGCAAAAGTATTTATCTAAGATCGATTTCCATTTGTGGCCGAAAAAAAGAATATGCTTAGCAAATCAATAAAAAAAACGTTCATTCATAATTCCTTTTCATGTAGAAATTCTAGTTCTTTTTGAACAAAGCTGTAGAATTTCGATGTAATGTTGTCTTTCTTTAAAAGTGTAAAATTTCATCTCTTCTTTTTATTCTCAGCTTTTTCTTTTTTTAACCTGGGAGTTTAACCCTCTGTATTGCCTTCCTATTGTCCAGATTTTACTGTTAGCATGAAACACACACACACATATCTATCTATATATATTATAAATTGTTACTATGAATACTGTTTTATACACTTTGATCTGAAGACAACAAAAAGGTTAAGATATGATAGATATATAATATTTGGAGGTTTTTTGCCCAAAAACACTAACCACATAAAAGAAAGTAAAAAAAAAAAAAAAAAAAATATAGCAACGTAAATTTAGAAAAAATTAGAATTTTATTTGTGACATACATAACTGTACATATTACACATCAGAAGAGCAAAACCCACAATCTTCTAATTATCAGTCCAACACCTAAACCACTGATCACATTTTGCCTATTTTTTTTTTTTACCTTGTTTCTAGTAGTCGTGTTTATATTTACATCCTAAAGCATTAAGATTCGAGCCACGCCCCCACACAGACTTAAATATCTGCGCACTATGGAGCATAAACAATCTTTAATTAAAAAGACAAATCAAGTTTTCTAAAAGAAAAAAAAAAAAAAACGTCATGGTTTTTGTGCAATTCCAGTTGTTGGCCACTCGACAGTCGCGCTCAGTCGTGCATGATTGTTCGAATACATTTCTCCTCTGCTGGATGCTGGAGACACAAAGCCGGCACTGTGTGTAGGCTGTCACCTCGCTGTGCTGTGTTTTGCCAACACGAGGTGCCTGCTGTCTGGGTTACTTTTATTATACGGCATTTGGGAAACGGCTATTTTGAAAGCATTCTCAGACAATGCACAGATGTTTCGGTTTTTTTTTTTTTCTTTTACACTTTTGGTTTTGGCTCACGCAAGTGGCAGGTAGCTATTGAGAACGGCCACAGCTCTCTGCGCTGTCAAACTGGAGATGTAAAGGCGCACACAGCGAGTCGCAAGCTTTACAAATGCCAGCAGTCAAGCTCTTACACCTCAGCTTCCTGAATGAATGCTGGAAATGAATGAAAAGATACGCTGCTGGTTAGGCTGGATAGTCCACATGTCAGTCTTTTATCAGGGAGCACAAAGTCAGGCGATATGTACAATATAGGCAATACTGTGCAAAGGCAGATACTGTAATGGGAGTAAGCAAAGCAAATAAAACTCTAAATCAAAGCAGTATCTTTTGTGACTTTGCTTTGGTTTCAATACTAACATTTGCGCAAAATTAGAGATCTTGTAAAAGCCGAGTCAGGTGTAGGATTAACCAATTATACCAAGCAGTACTATCTATATATCTACAGCTTAACTGGGCTTCATAAAAGAAAGCGCAAGTGCAGACAAGTCTGAGCAACTCGACTATACACAAAAACATAGCAGAAAAATGGCTGCAGGTTCTCTGGGCTGATAAGTCAACGTTTGGCTGTAGCAGGACACAAGTTGTTTGCTGACGGGTTGAACAGCGGCAAAATAATGAGCGTCTGTCAGGAACAGTGAAGCATAGTGGAGGTTTCTTGCAGATTCTGGGCAGTGTTTCTGCAGATGGAGATGTTTATCCATCATGCATGTCCAAGTTTATTCTGCAGCAGGACAACAACCACAAATATACAACCATAGGAATTATTTTTAACGCTGAGTGAAGTAGGTCTCTGAAGTGATCATTTTGGGCCCCCACAGAGCCCCGCTGCATACCATGAGTATTGTTGCCTTTTTTTTTTTTGGAGACCCCAACCTTAATCCAGCTGTTTTCCGAGTGAACTGTTTAGTGTGAAGGGTGAACAGACTTAAGCGAAAGGTAATTGGAACACATTACACTAATTACTCGGACACTGACATACAGCCTGCAGTCCAGGAAAATCTTTTTTTCAGTGTGACAGGACACACACACCCCTTATACACACACACACATACACACACACTTGCTCCCACACACATACTATTCCCAAGGGTTGCTTGTCTGGGGCCTGGAGATAAGGGATCCTTGTGTATGAGAGTATGACAGCTGAGAAGGCTAGCATCCTGAACAGGACATATCCACTCCTTTTTTTTCTCTTTCACACACACACACACACACACACACACAGAGAGAGAGCAACAACAGTGCTGGACAGTGCGAACACAAATCCTTTAAAGGTGACAAAAAGAACTTTGCGCCTCTTTATTACCTCAGCGCTTCTGGCAAAACTACACACACACACACACACACACACACACAGTGCACTCAGTAGGCATGGCAAAAAAAAAATAGGTGAAGTATCTTCAAAGCAAAGACCGTGTCAAAATGACACAAAATTACATCTCAGCAGGTGTGAGCCAGCCACATACTCCACACACACTCACCAGACAAAAGTCTATTGTCGTCTTTCTCACGCTAAAACTTCTCATCTTTCGTTTTCTGTCCTACTCTCACACAATTTTTCAGCATGTGAGGCTCGAAGTCGCTGAGGGACGTGCCTAGTCCTTTGGGAATTTGATAGATAGACTCCTCTGCCACTGGAAGTTTCCCTGCAGCAATCACAATGCAGCCGGAACTCAAGTGTCACTATCTTTGTCTGTCTCTCTGTCTTTATCTGTCTTTCTTTTTTCTGACTTTGTTATTCCTTCATCACATCTCCAGGCTCTAACTAGACCCCAGACAGATGACCCTAGGCAGAAAGACACCGTGCGAATGCTTTCAAGCTGTTCAAAGCTTTGGTTGAATTGTACATAAGAGCAACCGAGGCCTTTCATTGACGAATTTCAAAAGAAAAGAGAGAAAAGTCGTCTGTGTGTTCACGCTTGTCTTCACCTCTGCCGTTGTTTTTGTCTTAATTGTCTTCTCCTCGACATTACGACAGCAATAAACTACCTCTTGAATTACAATATTGTCTAAATGTTGTTGGAGATGGTGCGTATAACACACACTATTTCAACAGACAAAGGGTTATTAAGTAATCAACAAAATGAGGTAACACCTGTGAGGAAAAAGGTTACCATCAATTTTCAGGCGTAATTTACATTCGTTAGCGCAGAACAGCTGTTGTTAGCTCGTTGAAGAAAGACTTTTCAAGCGCTAAAAAAAGAATGTTTCTGTATAGTATGATCCAACGAGTAGCGTAAATAAATTTACATGCACACATACATATATGTTTATATGTAAATATACATATTTACATATAAACATACACATATATATATAATATATATATATATATATATATATATGTGTATGTGTGTATATATATATATATGTGTATGTATTTGTGTATATATGTATCTGTATATATATATGTATATATATGCGTGTGTGTGTGTATAGATAGATAGATAGATAGTGTGTGTGTGTGTGTGTATGTATATATGCATGTTATCGTCCGCCAATAGTGGCGATATTACTGCCACATGTCCATGTATCCATGTTATCATACTGATCATGCATATGCTTAAGGGTACGGGTTGTACCTCAGTTGTAAGACTCCATCTGTCCCTTGTGCACGTTTTGTGTATGTGTCAAACCCAGATTAGCAGGTGTCATTCATCTGCGCGGCCCTCGGGCGACAAGGGATGGAGTCTTTAAATAGATTTTCGCGGACGGAAAGATACGGTTAACAGGCGGCGTGCAAAATATGTTCCTCACTTGCATTTCCTCAAGCCCGCCTGCCAAAACAGCAGAGTGCCATGCACGGCTCCCTGAGGCGCTCCTCACAGATTGCACTTCATTTAAGCAGCATCAGACACGGCTGAAATATATAACATTTAAAGAAGTGTGTGACCCCTGGTTCACGCTTTCTCCATGACGCGTGACGTTAGCAGATAAAAATTGAAATTGCAGCATGTTGCTATGCATGAAATATGTCTTTAGATGCAATCTAGACAGTGGAATTTATAATAAAGTGAAGGATCGCGCTGGGATATATGATTCATGTGCAGGGGATTTGATGAGCTTGTTGTCATCTTTGATTTGATCTATTACCAGATTACAACATTATAGTGTGCTGCAGTATGTGATGTACTGTCTGTATTTTATTATTGATTATATTGTTATTGATATCGAGATCATTTTTGATATTTCATATTCAATTTTTTTTTTTTTTTGGTTTCTCTGTAGTTTATAAAAATGTTATATATTCTGGGATTTATTTATATGTTATCAGAAACTGAGAGTTGGTGTGTAAATAAGTGGATGGATGGATGGATGGATGGATGGATGGATGGATGGATGGATGGATGGATGGATGGATGGATGGATGGATGGATGGGAAGGTGCATGAAAGGATGTATGGACGAATGAACGCATGGATAGATGGAAGGATAGATGGTAATAATAATAATAATAATAATACATTGTATAAAATGTCTTTCTTTCTAAACAATATTTTTTATTCCTACTATTATTACGTAGTATTTGTGTGTCTATTCTTTGGCACCAACATTAATAATAAAATTAGTAATAATAACAATAATTGGTATGTAGTCCTTGTCTGTGTCAGTGGAAGGTTTTGTTTCTAAGCACCGATTTCATGTTGGCCTTTTCTTCCTCTGTCTGTCTAAAATAATACACTACAGCTAGAGTTGACGTTTGACAGCACTGACTGTTGAAAGCACAAGCAGCCCTTTCCTGTCGGTAGCGACGGCTCTGTGACGCTGATTTAAATGAGACCCTTTAAAGCCAAGCCTGAGCTTATTATAGGATGCCGCACAGCCAACAGGTCCATATTTGTTCTGAAGGTTTCCGGTGGCCTTGTACGCTCTCAGACGAGCATGTAAGCGTACATACAAGAAGAAGGAACGAGGAATGTTGTTTAACCAGAACTGACGCTGGTTGAATCGGTCAGCCATTTTGGATTTACTGATTTCACAGTATGTTGAGAGAGGCAAGTCTTTCCCTGGTGTGTGTGTGTGTGTGTGTGTGTTGGTGTCTGATTTCTTCACCTGTAGGAGGTTTTGAGTAGCTGATGTGGAGAGACAGACTCAACCCCCCGGCTCCAGCATACTCGCTGCTATTTATTCATTCTCTTGCTGTTCGTGTTTGAGGTCAGCATCGCAATGACTCTTGGGGGCCTCGACCTTATGCCACGCAGCCAAAGTAGCATGAATCACACTGAAGTTTTTGCTCGTTACATACAGTGTTGTCTGATGTCCCAGAGTTTTGTGTACTTTTTACTTTTAAGGGCAGCGTTCATGACATTACATTCAGGTTATAATAGCAGCGATAAGCCAACGTTCCTACAGAATATTTCAATGCGTTGCACGACGTCTGTGCATTACTTTATTTTAATAGTGTTAGTATATGTAACACAGCTTTATGAACACGTTATAAGTACTATGGCTTCATGATGCATTATACATTGATACGTGATACATTATTTTTCTGCCATAATGAATTGTATTCGTCAACGACATTTACAGGAGCGGAGGAGGACAGACTGACTGTTTTTAATTAAAAATCAGTTTAAAATTTAAATAGCGCCAATACTAGAGGTTAGGTCCAAACATTATGTAGCCTTATGTCAACCATCATTACCACGACATTATAAGACCGCTGGCACAATCAAACATAGCACACATACAGTCCTATGTCACCTTCAGTTATCATAAAGTGCTAAAATTTTTAGACAGCTAAAGTTATTTGAATTTGTAGCTTAATATAAACATATTCACACACAATTTTAGTCAAGTAGATCCAGTTGTCTTAAAGCGCTTATGTAGGAGTCTTGTTATATTATGTAGATTTGTCAACTTTCAAACATTCTATGACTGCTATAAATCTATAATTCTATGACTGATGACACACTCAAACATAGCAGGCACATACTCAGTCAGCTTTGTCACCTTTAACCTTAGTTGTGCTTATGTGCGTGTCATAAAAGCATTATAAGCATAATGTAAACACTTTATAGACCCACTTAGTGTTTTTTTGCCAACTTAGTATCATCTGATCAAAGCACATGGTCCCAGTTGAAGTCTCAGTGCCGCTTAGTACCTCCAGACCTCCAGGCTTTTTCCTTGTTGGCATGTAGATAGCGTCTGATGGTAGTTATGAAGACTTTGTGACCCCAAGATGCCACTCTTTAATGCAGTTCTCTAACAGTAAGCTTTAGATCTTTTTTTTTCTTTTGCCATCCTTCTCACTGTGTATGGTGGCCCTCGTCCAGCCTTGTTCGTCAGCGTTCCAGTTGTTTTAAACTTCCTAATGATTTCTCAGACTGTAGATATGAGCAAGTTAAGACAAGTGACTATTTTCTTATACATATAAAAATCTTAACCAGGGGTGCCAATAATTGTGGAGGGCAGTATATCTGTCTGTTATATTCATAAAGTAGCCGTGTTTTATTTTTTTATTGATGCCACCAGTCTGCCTAATGATGAGAAAAAAGCACTCTAAGGCTTTTGATTGACTTAAAGCTGTCTTATGACACTGGTATGACTGTCTTACATCAATGCCATAACATCGTCATAACACTTTTTTGTTCGCTGACGCATGACGCGTTTATTCATATTAATGTCTGTAAACGATATCAAGTGCTGGAATATTAGAATAATCAGCTCTGCACAAAATCCTGACTCTGATGTGTTGAACTGGTAACCTCAAAAAATTTGGAGCACCACCAAGCTGCCGCCGATGGGCCCCTGAGCAAGGCACTAAACCATCAAGGGTGTCTACCAAAAGTGCAAATGTAAAGCTGAATTAAGAGAGTGACTGACTCGGGACATTCTGGCCTGTAACACAGCGAAACTTTTGACATAAAACACTGACGAATGGCCGTACACCAGGCAACACGAGGCTCGGGACTTCTCCGGTCTCACCCCTATTCTTTTTTTTTTTCTCTTTTCCCTACATCCCCTCTGTCAGATTCTTTTAACAGTGGCTATAAAATGCCCAAAATAATCTTTCAAGTCTTTAAAATTGTTCCAGTGAAAACCGAACATCAGGGCTAAAACAGAATATCAGACATTTCAACCTATCAATATGCAAATGAGGACATTTGAATGTTGTTACTTCGAAAATGTGGCATTGCGATTAGTTTTTCATGGCGATCTTTTCTTTTTTTTTTCCCCCCCTGTGATGCCATATTTTTAATGCATAATCTCATCATGGATCCTCTGAGGACAAAAAATATTCCCACTCTCCCACTTTTTCTTGATCGTTCTAAGGATTCTAATGTAGCGAGAATAAAAAGATTACAACGCTGAGGAAAGACACTGGAGTCCAATTGCACGTCTCCGGCTGGCTCATGTTCGGAGATAAGTTGAGTCGTTTGCTGTCATGAAAGTTGCCTAATGGCTCCATTGTTGTAGTGATATCGGAGTTCAAAATTACTTGTAAATTAAAAGTCATTAACTGTAATTAGGAGTTTGGGGGAGGGGGGAGGAGACAGGGGTAAGAGAAATAACCTTGGCATTCCATTATAAGGAGTGATTGTAGATAAAGCCAGTACAAGAAACGATTCAGGCTTTGTAGAACACTATTTTTTTAACATTTTGTGTATTTGTTTCTGCAAAGTTTATGAAGGGGAAGTAATTTAGAGACCGGTTACACACCTGTCAATCAAATGGATTTTTCCTAGCTTCTCTTGCGTCTAACTAATACGGAAAAAATGGCAAGACAACATCTATTAATGTAGGACGTTTTAGGGACAAAGTCAGAAAAGCCAGATTGAGATGGTTTGGACATGTTCAGAGGTGGAAATATTGGTGGGGATTTCGGAAATGGAGCTGCAAACTAAAGTTTAAGGGGAAGGTTAAAGAGGAGGTATATGAATGTGATAACTGAGGACATGAAGTTAGTGGGTGTGAGCAAAGATGACGCAAAAGACATTGATTGGTTTAGGCAGACGATTTGCTGTGGCGACTTCTGAAAAGAACCGCCGAAAAGAAAGACGAATTCCTTTCATGCAAAAATGCACGATATGACCCGCGAGTCGTACATATCAACCTAAAAGTAAAAAAAATTAAAATCTAAAAAACGAATAATAATGATAATGTAGTGTATAAACAGCTGGGTTTCCATCCTAACGTGAAGCGAATCTTTTCACATTTCCATCCGCGTGTTTCCATCAAGTTGTTTAAGCAGATGATGGGTAGTATTGATAACCTAGTAACCAGCAGTAAATAAAGCAATAAAAGCATAACAAAGTGATTAGACACATGGGTTGAACGTCTGCTACGTCAAATACCATCAGGGAAATAATAAACTTTTAGCATTGCAGGATGCAGTCGACAAAAAAAAGTTGTTGAGGAGGAAGTGGTGGCTCATGGTTAAGGTGTTGGACTACCAACCCGATGGTTGTGGGTCGATTCCCAGCTCCCCCCCAAGTTACCTGAGCCCCTGAGCCAAGGGCCAAGGTCCTCGACCCTTAATTGTATACATTTGTAAAAAAAAAAAAAAGATAAATGTAAGTCGCTCTGGATGCAAGTGGCTCAAATGGTTAAGGTGCGGAGTTGCTGATCTGAAGACTTGAGTTTAAGCCCCACCACCGCCAACTGTTGATCTGAAGACCAGAAACACCTGGGTTCAAACCCCATCACCGGCAAGCCAACCACTGTCCTTAAGCAAGACCCTTAACCCTTCCTGCTCTAGGGGCGCTGTATCATAGCTGACCCTGCACTCTTGATCCCCCAACTTACTAAGTGCTGTAAAAAGTATAGAGACGAGGTAGCAAGTAATCAGTTCTAAAAATTTATTAGCAGTCAATTTTCTGACACCATTTTAGCATTTCTGCCCCGCCGTTTTTACTTGTTAAATAATTTGTGGAGCACATTGCAATAATTTACCGGGTGTTGACACATTGCACCCTGTACAAAATGAGCCATTTTATATTCATTTGTTATAAAAAACAGCCTGCGATCCGTCCGATTATTTTATTTTTTTTTGGCGGATACATTTGGCTTGATCAAGGCGAGCGAAAACAAAGAGGGGAAAAAGGGCAGACGCATGTGGGAAATTTGACCACTGAAGCATCCCAGCTGGACCTTTGTTAGCTCTGTGGCCTCCATTAGCTTGAAAGCAGAAACATGTTTGGTGAGGAATTGCAGGGTTTGATTGCACGGCGCAGGGCAATTTATAAAAGACAAATTATAGGTTTTTCAGAAAGGAGATCATATAGGTGGATTTTTTTATCAGAATTTTTTGGGGGGCAAATTTTTTAAAGGATTTTTTTCCCCAGCAGAAGGAGACGTGAATAGAATATGAAACGATATCGTTTAAAAAAAAAAAAAAAAAAAAGCGCACGTGGGTCATGCAGAGAGTAAGAATGGCTCAGTGTATGATGTAAGGAATGAATTGTTAGCTACCCAAGTTACTGTGTCAAAGTTATTGGGGCAAAAAAATTTTTAACTGTTAAATGCAGATATAAAAATTTAAATAGTTTGTAATATTCTCACAATCGCTAGTGCTGTGAATTGACGCAATACATCACCGTATATTGCGACAGATTAAAATACAACAAATACAAAGCCGGAGGCACGCTTAATTTTACCATAACGTCAAGCCAGTGACTTCTGTGCCAATCCCTGGGCAAATAGAGAGGGTTGTGTCAGGAAGGGCATCCGATGTAAAACTTTGACAAATCTAAATATGCAAATCATCCGTCAAAATTTCATACCGGATCGGTCGAGGCCCGGGTTAACAACGACCGCTGACCTACAGGGTGCCGGCGGAAATTGGGCTACTGGTGGTCAAAGGAGGAGGATGGATGCGATAAACGAGGAAAAGTGGGTGTGAGTGAAGAGGATGTAGAGAATAGGGTTAGGTGGAGATGGACGATTGGCTGTGGCGACCCCTAAAAACGGAACAGCCGAAAGGAAAAGAAAAAGAAAATTATCGCAATAGTTAACTGTATCGATAAATACCCAAGCCACCAGCAGTTAGATGTGGGCGTGTCCAGTGATGTGACAAATATTTATGTATTCGAGGTAGCGATTTAGGAAAAAAGGGCAGTAGGGGATACATAATAGAACGCACAAACTGTTTCTTTTGTTGCTTCGTATGAGGTGACATTATGTATTCAGACACTGCCAAGTTGTACACACGAACCGCAAATCTTTCTTGTAACTATGGAAACCAGTAGTACTGTCAAGAGCCTTCCAGTTGACTTCATCTCAGACAGCGAATAGTGACTTTGTTACTATAGAAACCAAACCATGTTATATGGTGTCTTTTTAACATCAACCTTATTCACGTTACGGATTTAAATAAAACGGCTCGACACAGAGCGAATCAAAACGCAAGAATTCGCCAGCGCCGTTCTGTGACATTGATTCTTCGGCATGCTTTCTAATCTTTTTATCGATATGCCACTTTTCCAAATCAGCAAAGCGGAAAACGTGAAACATTTTCTGCTTATTTATGCCATGTTCGGATTTCCCATGTGCAAATTCCAAATTCGAGTCAAGCGAATGAAAATCAGGGCAAAGGAAGTCTCTGAGTGAGCGTGTAGAGTGCGGCGTGCCGGTTTTTCACGCTGCTGTTCTGCTTGAGAGTACTCTGGCAGTGTGTGTGTGCAAGTGTGTGTGCGTTCAATAGCTCCAGCAATAACCTCAGCCACGCGTGCATACACAAACACTACTGCAGTGCGTGTCTTCAGAGAAAAAGGAAAAGGAATGCTCTGTGGAAATGTGTCCAGTCTCTGGAACGTGATAGAAGTGCATGCAGCTTTATCAGTCCTCATGTCTGTGCTTTTTTTTTTTTTTTTTTTTTTTTTTTTTTTTTCCTTCCCCTTTTTTTTTTTTTTTTTTTTTTTCGGCTCACCGATCTTTCTTCATCATTTTCTTTTCGTCATTCTTTCCCCAGCTCATCTCTTTTTCCTCCTGTGCTTCAGTCTGCTTTTGACACAAAGGCATCTTCATGTTGACAAACCCGAGCGAAGAAGGCAGAACACTGAGCAAAGCAGAGGGCGGCAAGTTTCGAGTCGGGGCAAATAAGATCACACGCTGCTGGTCAGAGTCAGATAATTGAATTTATTTTAGATTTTATTTTTAGCGTATTGAAAACTGAAATTTTGCCATAGGTTTTAATACACCCTGTAGGTAGCTCAGTGGTTAGGGTGTTCGACTGCTAATTGGAAGGGCATAGGTTTAATTCCCAGCACAACCAGGCTGATGCCAGCGGGCCCCTGAGCATGGCCCCTATTCCTGAACTACTCAAAGTTGCTAGATAAAGAGACTAATATAAGTCACACTGGATCTGCCAAATGCTGCAAAAATTACAGCTACACATTACTTTGGGTGCATAAAATGCGTATTATGTGCATGTCTTGTGTCCTAATTTAGGTATTTGTTAGTAAAATGGTCCTTTTAAATAAATAAATGTAAAATAAATAAAACTAATTATTAGTAAAGAACAAAATTAAATTGTTATAAACGAATAACGAATAAAAAAAACTTAATAAAAAAGTTACTGTCTCTGTTTTTGGTATGTGGTGAACATTTTGTTCATAAGGACATAAAGTGACGCAACAGACATTTTTCTTTTATACTGCGAAATATTTATAATTTTTTTATTATTATTATGTTGTTTAAAGCTGGCAATTAAAGACACATGCAGATTTACATTTGCTAAAAGTTCATGGGTTTAATTCCCAGCACAACCAAGCCGACACTGTTGGGCCCCTGAGTAAGGCCCCTATTCCTATACTGCTCAGCTGGATAAAAAAATAGCTAAATGTAAGTTGTTCATGATTTCTACCGAGTGCAATAATTCTAAACTTAAAACAATACAATAAGTCCTGTCTCTGGAGTAACAGGCCTCCTGCTGGACATTTTTCTTTATTACATCCAGCAGCTGTGAGGATTTGAGCCTCTTTCCCTTTCTCTCTCTCTCTCTCTCTCTCTCTCTCTCTCTCTTGCGTACACACAAATCTAATAGCTGGTAAAACGCAAAATTCAATACAGTCCAGAATATATGAGCCCATAACAAGTCTCTACCCCAACAGAGTCTGGTTTTTTTTTTATTAGTAATAAAATCCAGTACAAGTGTGTCAAACTTAATTTCTTTATTCTACCCTCCACAGAAATGTTTGTCGTCTGGAAACACAATGTTTATTCTGTTATTTAATTGACTCAGACACTAAAGAAGTGTGGTAAGTGATAGCTTAGTTATTATGGTGTTGGACTGCTAATTGGAAGATCTAGGTTAGTTTTCTAGCACGATCTTTTTGCCGCTGTTGGGCCCCTTAACCCTCTAATCGCTCAAGTGTATAAATGGGATAAATTTAAGTCACACTGGATTAGAAAGTCTGGAAAATGTTAACAATGCTTATCACATTTGTTGTTTTTCTTGTTGAAATGTTGAACCACAAGGTCGATAGTTAGTTACCAGTCTAAATCTTAGTCTAAAATGTCTTTGTATGATTTTTAAATTAGAGATTTTTAATTGTCAACATGACAATTCCCCTGTGCACAAAGCTTCTAAATTCCATGCTGTTTTTTAAATGTTATGGAGTGGAAAAACGTAAGTGTCCTGCACCGAACCCTGACTTTGAATCAACCCCTTTAAACTAAACAACTTTGGGATGAACTGGAACACAGACTGCACCCCAGACCACCTCACCTAAACATCACTGTCTGATCTCACTAATACTGTTGTAGCTGAATGATCAAATCCACACAGTCACGTGACATAATCTAGTAAAAAAAACTGTCTGCAGGTGATTATAGGAAGAAAAGTGACACTTGTATCATGGACGGTAATGGTACTTTTGTCCATACAGTATAATATGCTATTACTTAAACCGGGGGTCAGCATATAAAAAGCAAATATTGCTAACGCCATACAGAAGACAGCTTACAATCCTGTGACGTCTTATAGCCATGATGTGAGACAGTGTGCAGTGTGAGAACATGATTGCAGTTTTACACAGACTGGAAACAAAAAGAAATCTGTTTGTCTCTGATGTTACTTCTTGTTACTAGTGAATAAACATGAGCGCATACATACAGAGGACGATTCCAACAAGGAACCTTTCGGAAGTTAACTCGGTCCTTCCCATCAGAGACGCCATGGGGTTGCTGTTGTCTTTCATTAGATGTAAAGCACAATATATTAATCAAACACATCCTGATGCAGATTAATGCACAAAATAAAAAGGAACTTACTGCTAATTAAATCAGGAGATCATCACATGATCAAGTCGATGTCCTGTCAATCAACCAGGGTGGAAAAATGCACATGCTAACCAAAGCAGCATTAAGTGGATGAACTAGTGGTGTTCTTTAAAGACCAAGATGGCGTCAGAACTTTTAACCACCACAAAATTTCGTTCTGTGAGTGTAATTAGTCTGAATAATTGCTTGCGTCAGCGGGGCACTGTTGGTTGGATCAGACATCACAAGCCACCGTTTTTCTTCTTCGCTATGTCTGCTTTAAAAAAGAAAAAAAAAATGCACTATTTTATAGAGTACTGCAGGAAGAGAAAAAAAACTGAAATGCTTTAAAGTCTGCTTAACCCACGGCCTCCTTTAAACTGTAGAACGTTAACTGCATTCGTAAGCAAGAGGGTTTTTTTTATTTAGTTCTTTGATTGTTTAAAGTATGGTGGGAAATGGTGGCTCATAGTTAAGTGTTGGACTACCAACCCGAAGATTGTGGGTTCGATTCCTAGCTCCATCAAGCCACCACTGCTGGGCCTTTGAGCAAGGCCCTTTAACCCCCAGTTGCTTAGTTGTATAAATGAGATACAAATATACGGATTTGATTAATGAAAGTATTATGTGCAGGCCAGGACAGTGTGTGTCTGCCTCCCGAACAGTGCAGGGTGAATTATTCCAAAGTTTGGGTGCTAGATAAGAAGAGGATTTGCCACCTGCAGTTCATTTTGTTATTTCAGGTAGTATCAGATTGCCTGAGTCTTGTGTGGAGGACTAAAATAGTGCACGATGTACAAAATATACAGCACAAAAGCCAGCCAATCAGGTTGTCAACATATGACTTTGCCTTTAAACTTGGTAGCTTTATGTTTGCTGTCAAAAATGAAAGTACATCAAGACCACATGTGTCAGTTTCCGTTTTGGTTCAGACCAAATAAACCAACCAAAATGAAACACAAGTGTGAAAACGCACTAAACCATTAATAAAACATGCCAGTGATGTCATAGTGAGTAGCTTCTATTATCAACTTATCTAATTAACGCTAACCCAAATGTTACCATGACTTTCTTTTTAAAAAAAAATGGCTTCTGGTCAAATAGTCAAAGCTATCTGATATTACTAACCTTGTAAACTTATTTGTGTCTCTGATTAGCTGTGTGAAAACACAGACGGAGCCTGGTGAATGTTTCATTGAGCAGCTGGCGGGGTAGATGTTAAAAGTGGTTCATTTAAAAGGCGTCTGAAAGAAAGACGAGGAGAAAGGATGCGGTTGGATTTTGGCTCGCAGGGGGTTCATGCGCCAAAAGAATACACTTTATTTTGGGGTTTTTTTTAGGCTGTTTTTTAGTACTCCAGTTTATTTTATTTAGCACTTTATACATCCTCTCTGTCTCCCTTTGATAACCTTCTCATTCTTTTCGTTCACTCCTGATTTCGACATTCGATCATCGCTGGATTGAATCTCATATTTGGTCGATGTTCAAAAGCGCCTGACGCGCCATTTATCTTGCTTCAAATGAATATATGATGTCAGTCTCGCTGTTCCGCTGGAAAAAGGAAGCAGCAAAGACCGGGACACTGACATAAAAAGAATTTTAGGGGGAAGAAAAGGTGGAAATGGGGACAGAATTAATGAGAAGTATCTCAGATAACAATGGCAGGTTTTCTGTTATTTAATGCCAGCCTCCAGCACCCTCCGGCGACATCCATCCTACTGTTAGATGTCGATCTTGGTGGACCCACTGCATTATTGGGTTTTTCAATTAACTAAGCCATAATAATTAATGGAAAAAAATCTAAAAAATGTTTTCTTCAACTCTTCTAAAATCAATATAAACATCAACTATGGTTAATATGTGCCATTTATCTTAAGTGTTTATGTTCTACATGAAAAATAAGCAAAGAGCAGTAAGTATCTTAGACCCAAACACCACACGGGGACACTTAGTTGCTGATCTAAAGACCAGGAAGAACTGGGTTCAAGCCCCACCACCTCCAGCTGTTGATCTGAAGACCAGAAACGCTTGGGTTCAAGCCCCACCACCGGCAAGCTAACGACTGTTAATCATTGAGCAAGACCCTTAACCCTTCCTGCTCCAGGGGCGCTGTATTATAGCTGATAAGCGAAAAAAGAATTTCACTGTGCTGTAAAAAAAGAATATTTGACTAAATAAAGGCATTTACATGCATTCACATTTACATCTAGTCCATATGACCAGTCAGAATGGGACATCAGGATTGTGTTTTAGTCTCAGATCTGGTTTTAGGCTTGTGCTTGATTGGATTTTATTAAAAAACACACAATTGAGTAAATGACCCAAACTCTGGGGAAACTCAACCAACACTCCCCGTGTCTTTCCCAATCGGTCTTTCTTTCCATATCTGTCCCTTTCCCAAACTGTCTCATTTTTAAACTTTCTCTTTCCAAAACTGTCTTTTTAAAATCTGTCCGTTCCAAACCGTCTTTTTTCTAAAACTGTTTCTTTTCCAAATTGTCTCCTTCCAACTGTGTCTTTTCGAACCACAACTGTCTTTTTCCCAAACTGTGTCTTTGCGAATCTGTTTTTTCCAAAATGTTTTTTTTTTCCCCGAATTGTGTTTTTCTTTCAAGACACTGCCGTTTCCCTAAACTATCTCTTTCTAAACTGTCTCTTTCCAAACCTCCAAACTGTCTCCTTTTTAGACTGCGTCTTTTTTTTTCCAAAAAAATGTTGGGTTTTTCTTGTTTTCATTTTTTTTCTGGAAACTGTTTGACGCACACTCCATCTATTCTCCACTGGTCCCTTATGTGTAAAGATGTGCAAAATAAAAAAAAAATAGATTTAAAAAGAAAAGTTATCTATAAATATGTTCAGTCAAAAATATTTTATAGGACTCTTTGGACCCATGAAGACACACATGGAAAGAGTCAGACAACAGAATATAGGTCCTATTAAGGACCTTTAGTAGTGGTGTGTGTGTGTTGGGGTCTTGTGCAAGAGGCTCTTTTAGTTTATTTACCTATATGCATCTCTTATTCCTCTCTCTCCTCTATCATATATCTTTTTGCGCTTTCGGAGGAACAGTCCATCTTTTGGATTTTATTTTAATAGCTGTATATTATTGGTTTATATAAATCTCCACTCGGATTGGCCAGATTGTTCGTTTCTGTATATTGTTCTACCAAAGCACTGTGGTTCCATTGGCAAAGTTCATCTGTTGCCATGCACAAATCGGTCAACCACAACACACCACAAGAGGAACAAGACTTTACAGTCCCCTTGCAGTAGAGGCTCAGCGGTTACAACAACATGGTGGTGTGTGTGTGTGTGTGTGTGTGTGGTGAAGTGTTTTTTTAATCTTTAACAGCATTTCTGATGTTAGAAACCAGATGCAGATATGAATAAAAGATGCAGAAATCTGTGGTTGTTTTCGCTCCGAAAAGCTTTGTGTGTGTGTGTGTGTGTGTGTGTGTGTGTGTGGACTGCAACTCCGCAGGGTGAAACACAAATAATATCCTGAGAGGCACACTTCGTTTACTTTGATTGGAACCTTGAAAGATGCAAGTTTGATGTTTGTTGGCAGTTTTTCCCTCAAATCCCACACACACTCACAAATCACACAAAACCACTTGAAACTAACGCAAAAGACACATTTACCTCTTTTTTTTTTTTTTTTTTTTTTCCTGTTCAGTCTGTGTATAGGAATGAAAGTTAACATGAATGCACACGCATTTCCGACGTACGCATTTTGCTATATGCGTCACTGAATTCGTGCTCAATGTTGCGCCGTGTTTTTCCATGGAAATTGTTTCATCAAGTCTAATAGTAAAAACATTAAAATCTATTTATATTTCATTTAAAGAAAGAAAAAAAACCCCAAACTTCCGCTGTTATTGTCACAGCGCCGAGTCTGTGGCCTGAAGGCCTGCAATCTGCTTGCTCCTGTTTGCCTTACTGGAACGATGTGAATCCTTTCTTCCGGCTCAAAATAGTTTGTTGTCTTTTGTGTTGCGTCACCGTCTCGCTGCCAATTCTCTTCGTCGAGTCAGTATTTCTTTGTTTTGCATTAAAAATGACTGAAGTGGTGAGCAATCTTTCCCTTGACATTTCGCCACCGTCTGTGTCACCCTGTCTCGTGCTCTCCGTCCTTATCCCATTTTTCCGTCCTTTGTTTGTCTTAATCTTGTTTTCTCCGTCTTCCTCTATAGTCCTCCAAATAGCATAGCACTCAGACACCACATAATTTCATCAAATAACTTGTTACTTTCTAAACTTTACACTTTGGTTTGACAGCCAGTTTTGGAGTTGTTTTCTGATGACATGTTGTATGGTGCGCTAGCTAGCCTAGCAAATGACTCGGCTATAATCATCATTCTTTTCGATCAAAGGGTCTGAGGTTGCGTGTCAAATGCTATCAACTGTTGAGTATTTCTTAACGTCGCATCACATATAAAAGAAAAGATTCTGGGGTAATTTTCTCTCGATATGGCTCCTAGAATTGCTAGTTCGACCTCCCGGGGCTATTGTGTCTTCCAGTCAGACTACCAAAATGTATCACCGCCCAGCCTGCCAAGCTATCTCAAAGGGAGAAAAAAAAATATTTCAATGCTTTACAATTCTTTTACGAATATAGTCGAGTAAATAAATGTTATCGGTAATTTTCAGGCATCAGCGAGACTAGCGCAAACTGTGTATAGGAAGCGGTGGTACTGATTTTACACAATATTTGTCAGTGGCACTCTGGATCTGTTACACACTAATTCCACCGACATTGCCCTGATACACGCATGTGCGGTGAGAAGAATTGCAAAAAATTGCTGGTGTTTGGAATAGGATCTTCTTTCTATGGGGCTCAACAGTGTTAGCCTGTCTGCTAGCCTTTGACCTTCTGATCAACAACCCAGGTCCTTAACCATGTAAGTGAAGCCCAATAGCTGATGTGTGTTAAGATTCAGACTTAAGAAATAAATCTGATAAATCCACAAAGAAAAAGTAGCTAATGACCGCTAGTCTGTTAGCCTATATATAATATAATAATATATATATTGTTTTTTGTGAAACATTGCAATAGCTTGTTTTACCACAACAGACACCCAGTACTTAGGCCTTGTTTTTACTAATGTAGATAATTGTTTTAGTCGGCTAGTTACATGTTCTGTACCGCACTCCCATTAGCGCTCGCAGCAGTCCGTACTGTATGTTCCACAGAGCTGAAGTTCTCTGTAAAGTGCTCATGCTCTAGAATGACACTAATGGATGATGCAGGGTTTACAGATGAACCCAGCCAGCTGGCCTAAATTCGACAGCGAAGCGAAGCTGTTTTTGATAGAACGTATAGATCCAGAGGAGTGCCTTATGCCCCAGAGATACGCTACTGCTGACATTTCTCTTCTTCCTATTTACAGGTTTTTCTTCCCCCTCTTTTTTTTTTTTTTAAACTGGTTTCCGCAGCCATATTTTTTCCAGTAACGGACCACCGCCGGCACGGCCAGTAAAGGCCGGAGTTATCCATCACGCTTCCTTTTTTTCTTTTTTCTTTTTTTTTTATCATCTTCTCTTTTCCCCCCCTCCAGCTTGTTCTAGGCTGCTGACTCAAAATCAGTAGTGCCAGGATGCTGCTAAAAGGACACTTCAGGGTTTTTTTAGCCCTAGCCGTTCCTCCATCATACCGAGCGAGAGGAAAAGCAATGTGTGATTTTTAATTGCCGTTCGCGGCTACCTGACCTATCAGGCAAAACATGACCAAACACTGGCAAGTGCTAAGGGGTAATTTCAGGATGAGAAAAGAAAGATTTACATTTTTTTTTCTTAGCAGACCCTGTCACACCCCATCTAGTTGCGCTTGACAAGTCATGATGCAGATGTGCTCCATAAGCCAATGCCAAAAAAAAGCTGCTAGACAACACTATGTACTATGTTGTACTATGTTACTATACGCAAAGAAACATTTAGATGCCCTAGATACTCGTTGTTTTGCGCTGATCACATTACAAATAAATACCAATGCAAAATTCTCTATGTTCCTGTTATATTGGTGTACAACACTCCACATGACATACTATCAAGCTTTATTCAGCATTAAGGTCTACTATTGTTTGAATGTATAGAGAAATAATGACGAGGTCATGTGATGCGATCAGACACACGTGCTATTTCCAGTTTGTTTGTTTTTTTAAGATTGGCGGAGTCTAAAATTAACGTCACTGACATTGAAGACTCCTTCCAAACATATGCAGAATCTCACCAAAGGTGGGTAGAGTAGCCAAAATAATGAACTTTAAGTTCAGCTTTTTATAAAAAAAAATAGTTACTTTTAAGTAACGGTATTAAAGTGAGTAAAAAACGTGTGGATAGCAATGGTTACACTAATCAAGTAATGAGTTATTAGTTACTTACTTTGGATCTGATTAAATGAAGGAAAAATCATGAATTGTGAAAAAAATACTAACAATCAGTTACAATATATACTACGTTATACGGATGGGAAAAAGTGAATGTGTGAAATTTTATAGTAGCTTACAGTAGGATAAGTGTTTTTTCAGGTTGGAGCTGGAATTCCTGTACGCTGATATGATGACATGTTTGGGGGGAAGTGTTAGCGCGCAGTGGTTAAGTGTTGGACTACCAACTTGAAGACCCGGATTCGATTCCCAGCACCACCAAGCAGCCACTTCTAGGCCCCTAAGCAAGGCCCTTAACCCCCCAAGTTTTAGTGTAAAACTTGGCCCTATTTTCTCCTTTAAAGATCATGCATGGATAGGTAATAAGGCTTGGTGCTGCATGTCTTTAATCTTTCTAACTGATGAGCGTAAGAGGGACGTGCACTCACACCCTTCTCCAGTCTCATCGGTACTGGGCCGGAGCCGGCGAGATAAGGGCGTCCTGCAGCGCTGGCTAAAACGGCCGGCTGGTCCATCTCCTCAAAGCCGAGCAAGCGGAGCGTGTGTTTTTATTATCAGCTAGGTGCAGCTGGGGAAAGCGGTTCAAACGGAAAGAAGGTGAACCACTAAAAGCCCATTCTGGTTTAATCCTGCATAAAGATTGCCTTCATGCTGAACGCTCTGCCATTCGGCTCAAGAGTTTGCACGACCTTTAAGTAATGGGTCCTCCAAAAACCAAGAGGGATTCAGCTTATATATATATACACACACACACACACACACGTGTTTTTTTTTTTTTTTATAAATTGTATTTATAAATGCATTCATGTTTTAATCAATTCTTTTATCTGTCTGTCTGTCTATCCGTCTGTCTATATATCTGTCGGTCTGTCTGTCTATCTATATATGTGTCTATCTCTTTGTCTATCCATCAGTCTGTCTGTCTGTCTATCCATCTGTCCGTCTATCTCTTTGTCTGTCTGTCTACCTATATATCTGTCTAACTTTCTATCCATCAGTCTGTCTATCTGTCTGTCTGTCGGTCGGTCAGTCTGTCTATCTGTCTATCTATTTATTCATCTATCTATCTGTCTGTCTATCTATCCATTTGTCTATCTGCCTGTCTGTATGTCTGTCGGTCAGACTATGTGTCTGTATATCTGTCTATCTATCTGTCTGTCTATCTATCTATCTATCTGCTAAAGTTTAACACAAGTAATAATTAAAGAAAAAAATGGCCATTTAGTTGCTGTTCTAGGAAAAATAATTCTGCTTTTAAAAGTTTTAATAACTCATCAACGGTTGGAAATGGTTGGATTGCGTATCAGAAGCTTGTGGGTTTTCATTCCCAACACCACAAAGGTGCAAATTCTGGCCCCCCGAGCCCTTTAAAAATCAGATCAATAAATGTAAGTGAGTCTAAATAAGGGTGTCTCGTAAATGCCAGATATATAGTAAATCACACCTGCAACCGTGTGTGTCAAACCCTGTGCTATCCACGACGGTGAACGGGCACAAAACTTCGACTATAAAAACCGCCACTGACCGAGTAATTCGCTTCAACTTCTTTTGCCACCACACTCGATTTTAAATTTGATGTCTATTATTGTTCAAATTACCCTGCGACGAACGCTTACTTACACTTATTGTTTTTCCATGTCTCGCACGCGCAGACCCGCGCCGTCGCGTCCTTATTTGAAATTAGAATCAATTCTGGACTTTTGAGAGTCGATTCAGCGATCGATAGAGAAAGAATCGCGATTCGTTAAATCGGGGTTTTTTTTTTCCTCACTCCTAATAAATATAATGTAAATGTACAATACGTTATAATGTTTACTCATCAATTACATAATGGCTTTGTTCAATTTCCATTTTATTAATTAAAATTAGTAGTAATTAAATAAAAAAAAAAGCTGTGTTATACCCTGCACTGATTTTTCTATTATAGGATGAATTGATACCATCTGATAAAAAGCCGCTAGTGGCTGCAGATTTCTAGACCTGATCGCTTAGATTGCTACCTAATCTCCTCCAAACATGCCTCTTTTCTTTCTTTTTTCCTTTCCTTCCTTTTTTTTCCACTTCTTTTTTTTCTGTGACGAGATCTCAGAGCTGTTTACTCATGCCGGTAAGCCAGATTGCTGTCGGAGGGCCTGAGCTGATTGCTCAGATTGCCGTCAGTGATCTGTAGACCAAAAAAAAAAAAAAAGAATAAACTGAAAGGTTTTCTGCAGCGAACACCTTTTTCACCTTATTCTTCTTTAACCGTTTTTTTTTTTTGTTTTGTTTTTTTTTGTTTTGTTTTTTACTGTGGTCTATCGCAAGACGTCGGGCTGTTTACGAGAACCGAGTAGCAGATTCACACCCACATACCGTTTTATCTTTCAGATTTGTTTTTTCCACTTTGCTCCTGTCAAAAAATTCTTTTGGTATTTTAGTTTGTCTTGTAAAAAAAAAAAACACTTCTTGTTGGTGTCGTAGCCTCGTGGGCAGCATGCTAAGATATAGCGCCATTGTGCTTTGGGCGGTCCCGAGATTTGCAGAACTTTCTCTATACCACCCCACCCTTCTCTCGTCCACTTTCCTGCTCTATTATAATAAACGCAAACATAAATTTGAAATCTGTGTATTTTAATAGCAATACCGTTTTTGAAAGTCATGTTTCAAACTACCTTGACTGTCCCAAATAAGTTTTTCGAGATACGAGTTGTCTCGGCCTACTTTTTGCTTTGAGTTGCAATCTAAAATTCGGCTTACGAGCTTCAGACACTCAACCGCTAGTTGGCGTGGCGAACACCACAGTGAACGGTGCAACATCCGCCCAGCATCCCAGGTCTCAATCGATAGCTAGTCAGACATGCGCGTTAGCAAGTGGAGTCGTCTGATCTCCAAGGTAAATGCTGTACATTATACTTAATAAAACCAGTTTATTCCAGTACATCCTATTCTACTGTTTTTTATATAACATTCATTAGTATCTTATTCTTATTTTAAAAAATGTAACAAAAAAATTGCAGTGTCTTTTGGAGACCCAGAACAGATTAATGGCATTTTTAATTATTTCAATGGGGAAAATTGATTTGAATTACGAGCTCCGTTACAAAACAAATTAAACTTGTAAGTCAAAGGAACCACGTATTTAATTTTATTTAAAATAAAGGTTAATATTAACTGCTAATCAGAAGGTTGTGGGTTTAATTTTCAGTTGTCACTACTAACCTAACTGTTTAGTTGGATCTGCTATGAAAATAAAATTAAATATCTAATTGCAATAAAATTGGTAAACATATTTATGCAACATTTTTTCCTATTAATTCAGAAACGTATATATTACGGATCTGAATATCTACTTATATTAATTTACTTTAGAAATCTTTTAAAAACGGTTCTAAAATTAAAAAAAAAAAAAAATGAAACTAGATTAAACTCTGGTAAAAGTTCCTCTTTTTCCACAAGGGTGGAAAAACTTGGTGTGAGAAAAATTCCTTTTATTGTTATCACAGTGGTTCCCAGTACCACCCTTACTCAACCCACACACGTACACGGGTACTAAAAACGTGTAATTAAATGTATAAATAATGAATCTGCTATAAAACGGTTTTGAAATCTCGCTTTATTCATTAAAACATCTACTAAGGTGAGTTTTAGTGCTTTTAAAACATTGTGTGTACAACGGACGTGGGTCAGTAAAATCCCAGTCAAATTAACTGTTAGCGGTTAATTGTTTAAAATAAAACCTTTGTTCAACATTTCAGAAGTCAATTTTAGTTGTGTTTTTGCACGTTGTTATAACGCTAGCGTTGTTTTTCGTATGTGATAGCATTGTAAGATGTTCATATAATATCAATAAAGTTTACAGTGGATGTATAAAGCTTAAAGTTACAACACGTGTTTTTTTGTCGTCAACCAAAGATCCTACAATTCCGAGTCGAAATTCCTGGAATTTAATAAAGAATTTCTGGAATTTTTGATTATCTGTAGCTAATCGATAATTAAGATATTTTGCGAGAGTTCCAGTCGGGTTGAAAAAAAGCCCATGGTTTATTGTGTGTGTTTGTGTAGGGGGTTTGTTTGTATAGCAAGAGTGTTGTGTCACGCCAGCTTCAAACGTGTGCAGCCATTTTAATTAGGCTCTCAAGGTTTCGAGGGAGTTTCAGTAGAGCTTTTCCTGTTTGGTAGTCAGTCTTTCTACCGCAGTGCTTAATAAAGGCCTCTGTTGGTAGAAAGACTTTGTGACATGAATTAATAATTGTGGCGTCTTCACTGAAGCACTTTGCAGTCTGCCCATCCTGCCATTTTTTTCTCCAGGTGGTTTTTTTATTTTTTTCATAGCAAGAAAAGACAGCAGTGCTGGGATTTATTGTGTGTGTGTGTGTGTGTGTGTGTTTGCCTATTCATTGTTCGCTTTTATAGTATAAGACTCTACGTTTGCTTATTAAAAAGCTCCCATTGTTGGCCCAATGTGTGAAGCAGTAATTTTGCGAACCAAAATTCTTGCCCATTTGGTAGTGTTAGAAAAAATTATTTCTAATTGGAAAAATCTGTTATAATATTTAATTCCAGAGAAAAATTATGTTAATATAACCGCTTGTGCTGTAAGCGATTTAAAAAAAAAAAAAAATAAAAAAAAAAAAAAAGCCTGTGCCTAATAAATATAATGTAATATAGTGAATTTTGGGCCTGATTAAATAATAAATTATTTGTGTAAAGGGTTTGTGTGTGTGTGTTTTTGTGAATCGTTTTATCTAAATACTTTAAACATGAATTCCGTTTTTACTCCTGCATACAAATTCCACCATTGATGATACTGACTGAAATCTTACTACAGATCTTATAAAAAGAATCTTTCAATATTTCTTCCTGAAACGTCAAACAGTTAATTAATAAAAATAAAAAAAAGTCATGCACACTTTTATTTTAAACATAAAATCCATGCATTCATCTTTACTTCAATCAAAAATAAACAAAGAAGGCCGATTTCATGGACAGGGAAACGCTTACATACCAAAAAAATTTTTATAAAGGTATTTTGTGTGTACAAGTTGAATCTGCATGAACGCCACCAAATTGTTGCATGTTGTTTTTAGCTCAAATATTATTTATAAAAGCACCCATTTTTTTACTTTTTTTTTTTAGAATTAAAGTTAAAACACGTAATTTTTTTGTAGTCAACCAAAGTAAACAAGTGATACAAAATTTTTTATGATAGAAAAATTTTCCTAGCTGAATTTTTTACAGTGTATATTTGTCCTTTTCTTTAACTTAAAATCTTTATTAGATTCAGTAGAATCCGTTTCACTATGAGAAACGTGCGTTTTGACAGCAAGAAATACGTCAAGAAATAATTTTCTTATAATAAAGTGCGATAGTATTATATTATTTTATTTTTTTTTACAATCTGAATTACATTATTAATTATTTAATATAATGAAATAATTGAAGTGGTAGCTCAGTGGTTATCATGGTTTTACTTCCCAGTATCACCAAGCTGCCACTGCTGGGCCCCTAAGCAAGGCCCTTAACTTCTTGGAATAAAAAATTGGATAAATGTGAGTCACTTGGAATAAACGCATCTACCAAATCCTTTTTTTTGTCTGATGGAAGTAATTTATATTTAGTGTATATGTTTAGTTTAGTTGTTAACTGCTCATGTTACGTGTTAGCCAAAATAGCACCCCTGTGTCTATATAACCCTAGAACATGGTTAAATCACTGTTTGTGCTGCTGGTATAGAAGATTGAGAAAACACTTTTGCCCAATCAGATGATCAGACTTCTAAGCATTGCAATGTAGTTTGTAAAGACGTTGCGATTTCCAAAGCCACCAGATCGAGTAATGTATTATTGAATATAAAAATCTTCAAAATAAAATAAAAAAAAAAGTTTGGGAGACTTTAATTCATACTTTATAAGGTCTCCCGCTGCCTCGAGTCTCTTTCTCACTCTCATTCTCTCTCTCCGTCTCTCGCCTTTCTTCTCAGGGTGAAAGCGAAGAAGGGCGTGAATCTCCTCAGCACCAAGTCAAAGAGCAGCCAGTGGAAGGTGGACTGGGAGGTGCAGTCTGGAGCCAAGCACTCTATCGCCACTGTGGAGGTCAGCAAGATAAAAGGAGTTTCTGGGTAAGATATCAATCCTGGCTGTCATAGTGTTTTTATCTCTCGAGGCCTGTTTTTTTTTTTTTTGTCCCTCTTTGACATGTAAATAGCATTGATTTGTCTCGGTTCGTTACACTTTTCGGAAAATCCTGTCCATTTTATTGAGCTAAGTCACTTTGCTAAAACTTTACTCCATTAAAAAAAAAACCTTTTGTTGTAGCTCATATTATTAACTAGATTCAACTTTTCTTACGTTATAACGTTTCTGTACAATTAAATTATTTATTTATTATAACGCTGCTAACAATCCTATAAAATCGACAAAATTGTGAGTCAGTTTTAGTGCTTTTAAAACATACAAGGTAAACCCATCGAATTGTCGTAAACATGAGTGGATTTATTTATATTATTTAAAATAAATCCTTTTTATTCAACATTTCAGAAGTCAATTTGAGTTATTTTGTTTGCACCTCATGATAACACTAACGTTGTTCTCCGTATATGACAGCATTGTACGATAGCCATATAATATCGATAAAGTTATAGTAAGTTATAAACAAATTTTTAAAAATAGTGCACATGAGTTTTAGTTTAAAACTAATTTAGTAAGTTGAAAAAGCCAAATTAGCATTTTTATTAACGTTTTATTAAACAATAACACTAGTTATAGTAATTTTCCAGGAGTTCTTTGTTTCCCGAAAATTTTCGAACTTCCTAGAACTTGTACAAACAGTAAAACACAGTTTTCTGTTGTTATATTATTTGTTTTTAAACATAAAATACATGCATTTTATATAAACCTTTTTGCATTTTATTTTATAATATATTTCAATTATTTCGGATAATGTGGATTTTTAGAAATCCAAGTCTGTCAAAACGTTTTGTTCGTTTTCTTAACTTAGTTTTGTGTTATGTTTTGTTTTTGTTTTTTTGTTTGTTTGTTTGTTTTCTGTCATTTAGTTTTGGTTTCCGATTTCTTAATTCTTTCAAAGCGTTGGGATTAATTTAGTTTTATTTTATTCTTTCAAAGCTTTGGGATTAATTTAGTTTATTATCTGATTTTTTTCAGGTTTTTTTTTTTTTTTTTTTTTTTTTAGGTTTCCAGTTCTTAATGGTCTAAAAGCTGCATTTTGTTTTAATTTTGGTTTTTGTTTGCAACAACACCCGAAACATTCCACTGTGCTAACTTTGATTAATAGAAAAAAGTCCACTGAGGAAACTTATAATCTTACATGTCAACCTTATCATTAATGCAACTGTAATTAAATAAAAAGCACTAAACAGGTCAAATAAATCATTTATAACATTTAATTGATGGTAAATCAGAAGTAAAACTTTTGTGAAATCTGAAATTGCATACATCTACAGGCCAGTAGTATGTCCGAATACCTCAAGAACCTCTTTAGAGCCTAAAGGTATTGAGTTACTACATTAATGGTAAACTTATAACTATTTAAAAGTCATAAACACAGACGACAAAGAAAGTGCTACCAAACTTCTTAAAGTTCAAATTTTTTTTTAAGCGTAGAAGGCTCAGGTTCAGAATGTTCTGGCCTACAAGGCGTTGCTGCAGTTCAGCCATAAAACAACATAAAAAATGCCTGAAGCATTACAAAGTGCTATTAGGGCATTATGTAAAAATGCTGAATATGTAACTTCAATGTGATATAAAGCGCAAGGTCAAACATGAGAGAGGGCAAAGACACTACTTTATTTGTTCTTTAGTTTTCAGCCTAATGGATGCCATTAAGCTAATCGAACTCCAAGATTGGAACAACCAGTCTACATGAGCTAAAAATTGAAACTTGGAGATTTTTTTTGCCACTTTCTCAACCTGAACTCATTTTTTTAACCAACTGTAAATATCTGGAAATCTCGCGTCGAATAAATGCGATGATTTGCAGCAATGATTTAGAGATAGCGATTCTGTTGTGTGTGTGTATTCATCTCGCGATTGAGTTTGCATCTCGCTATGTAAAATGTTTATTTACATTAACAAGGCTTTGATATTCAGATATTCAGTATCAATGACCAGTAAAGCAGAGGATGGTGAATTATTTTTATATTTTTGGTGTTTTATAATTGTAGCCCTCCTACACACTTCAAAATATCCCTCCTACACACTCTCCTTCCACATTTCCTTTGCCCATTTTTACCAATTTATTCACCTTTATCATCTTTCAATCTTTCTTCATGTGTACAAGCAATTCCATCAAAATTGATAAATATTAATATGTAACCCAAAGCTGTTCAAGTCATGGCCCCACCACTCCTGACTCCAGCTCGTCATCCACACACACCTCCATACGCCACAACATCCTATTTCTACAAATTTGGCCTGTTTTTCCTCATTATCTTCCTCCTCAAAGACTGTTTGTTTCACATCACCTTATAAATCTAAAACACCTTTTACACATAAGTGCTGCCTCAACTGTCTTCCATCTTTATTTTTCCTTATGACAGGCAATGTTGCCAGACTGGACTAAGGATCTCCAGTCCAACAACAGCGTAAAACCAGCCTAATTAACTATACAATCAACCCAAAATATGTAGTGTTTGAACCCAGGAAATAAATAAATATTTAAACGCCCAGTTATTGGATGCAGAAGGAGGGCCCAATATTATAATAACCCGCCCAGTGTATTATTTGTAAGGGAAGAGGAAAAGAAAAGGAAGTGGAGGAAGAAGGGGAAGGAAAGAAAAGGGAAGAAAATGGAAGGGGGGGGCTGAAAGGGAAGGGGAAAAAATGGAGGGAAAGGGAAGGAAAAGAAATGGAAGGGAAAGGAAAGGGGAAGGAAAGAGAACAGAAATGGAATGAACGACAATCCAACATAAAAGTAAGTAGTTACAAATTCCCTTTTCATTTCTGCGTATTATTAAAGTTATATAATCCACTGGTCCTGCCTGTTTTTTTTCTTGAATCTGGCCAATGGGTATATCCTTTTTTTTTTTTTTTTTCGCCTCCCTGTTCCTCTTTGCTTTGCTGTGAGCTGTTAAAATGCAATAAAGATGATGAGATCCTGGAGCGATCTTGATCCGAGTCCATCCTGCTAAGTGCAATACCTTTAATGGGGACCTTATTTTTTTGCAATGGCACATTTAACAGTGATGTAGTTCTCTCTCTCTCTCTCTCTCTTTTTTTTTTTTTTTTTACCTTCCACATGCAGAGTTCGGTATATGCTTGAGATAATGTGTTGGTTTGGGAGCTTTGTAAATCTGCCTTTAAAAGCAGAGAGGTAATTTCTAAGAAATATGTGGCTGCCATTTTGAATACAACTGTGCTTTGATTATATATATCTAAAACAAAGACTGTGTTACATAATGTAGCTTTCTGCTTAAATCCCCCGTAATTTAGTCAAGGATAAAAAGATCATAATAATAAATAAAGATGACATTATCATGCACCCTGTTAAAAAACTTTTTAAAGCCAGCTGTCAGTCTTGTTTTATCTGGCAGCTTGAAAAGCTTCAATTTAATCAGAGCTCCTTGTTTATAACAGCAAGCTTTCAAATGTCCATATCTTTAATAAGCATCGAGGACGTTAGGGGCAGCCAAGTCGAATCATACGTTTTTACTATGGCTGCGACATTCTCTGATTTGAGTTATTTTTTTGTGTGGGATGCTTATGCCAATCCAAATTGGCAACAGGTTTGTATCAGACTGTGGTGAAAATTGCAGATGCAGAACCACCATTCTGCCACTGCTGGACTTTTAAGCCAGGACCTGACCCTGCGCTCTTACCCCCATCCCATGCCACACTTACAGGTGGTATAAGAATGAAAAGTTGCTTCTTGTAGTTAAGCCTTGTTTACGAGCACCTGAGTAGACTGTTAACATGTTGCTTATGGAATTGCTTAATGAGTGTATCTGTATCCGATATCTGCATTTACACTGTTTTTTTATTTACCGACATTACTGCACATATTCGATTCGATAGGGCCTAAAACCTTTTTTTTGCATACGCAATTGTGTGTCATAGCCCATCTGCGACCGAGGACGTTTCCACTCTGCCATAAAGATGTTCCAGCTGTTCTGACTTATGAGTTGCTTACACACACACACACTGTGTGACTGCATAATTCCTGCTACCTGTTTTCACCCAAATAAGGATGGGTTCTCAGTTGAGTCTGGTTCCTCTCAAGGTTTCTTTCTATTCCGTCTCCCTCGGCTTGCTCATCAGGGACAAACTGATTTTTGATTTATTTGCATCTTATAATCTCTTTGATTGTTCACAGCTGCTTTGTGACAATGACCACTGTAAAAAGCCCTACACAAATAAAATGGTATTGATTCATGCAGTGTAAATATTAACATAGGGATTGTTCAGGTTTTAACCCCACACACATACACTGATCAATACATACTGCACCAATAGTCTGTGGTACGTACTGTCACAGTATGCAATTTCATGTGTGAGGTTTTATTGTCTACTTTTAAAAAGCTGTCCAAAACGATACATCCGACATGCCGTTGTGACACGCAACCCTACACTTGAGAGGCAAAACCTTCTAGAGTGATTGTGTGGTGTTTTTTCCCCCCCTATATTTATAATTTTAGCAATGTCTGCTTGACAAAACATGAAATAATACCACTTTGTGCTAAAACGACCTTGTTTATAACCGTTGTATATTTTGTTTCTTCTTTTTCTTTACCCATTTACTTTGACATCTTCCTCGGTGCCGTAATGGAACTTCAGTGACAGGTGTACCGCAGCTTCATTAAATGCCTAAATTGCAGAAGTGACTTTTACACGGCTGTTGTAATGCGATGTGCTTTCCAAGCTGTTGGGCTTTCGCTTGCTAAGAGTTCGGCCATTTTAACAGCTGATCAGATGAGCAATCAGAAAACAGGTGTTGATGCTTAATGCACGACTCTGTGTTTTCGTATCGATAAAAAAATCTGAACTGAACTTTAGAGCCTTGCCATTAAGTTTTGTTGGCTTAAGAGGAAAAAACACAATAATCCGATACCTTGTAAAAAGTAACAAATAGAAATGCCAAACCCGGTCCTGCAGAGTTTAGCTCCAGCTCTAATCAAACACACCCGACCTAGCTTATTAAGGTCTTGTTAGGTATACTTAAAACTTACAGGAAGTTATGTTGCGGTTGAAGCTAAACTCCGCAGGACAGAGTCTGCCCTCTAGGAGTCTGGTGACCCCAAAAAACTTTTCACCTATAAGTATACTTTCGCTTACTTTTGTTTTCATTAGTAATCCTATAGGGGCAGCAGGGTGGCTTAGTGGTTAGCACGGTTACCTCACAGCAAAGAGGCCTGGGTTTGATTCCCGGGCAGGGGTTCTTCTGTGTGGAGTTTGCATGTTTTCCCCGTGCTTGCGTAGGTTTACTAAGGGTTCTCCGGTTTCCTCTCACAGTCCAAAAATGTGTGTGTGGCCCTGTGATGGACTGGTGACCGGTCCAGGGTGTACCCCTCTTGCCCTTTCAGACGGCTGGGACCCCGAATTAGGGAATAACGGGTATAGAAAATAGATGGATGGATAGTAATCCTATAACTTGGTCAAATTCAGGTATACATAAATAAACCTTCTTTTTATTGTTGGTTCCAGTTATTTTACTCATCTCTTATGCGCAGTGACTTAATAAATCAACCCAGATTAGCTTGAATAGCTGTTCAAAATCAAATACATGCTCTAGGGCCCAGGTGTGTACTCATACACCTGTTCAAATGAAACCCACTCAGCCTTCCACTTGATGTAAAAAAGAAAAAAAAGAAGCCTTTGGCACCTGGGAGATTATTTTTGTTGCTGTCGTGCCCCGAGGGATTTATTTATGCAAACTTTTTTTTCTTTGTTCTAAGTCCTTGAAGGTTAATCACCCATAAAATGAATGTAACTGCTGGGCGTTTTAAAGCTCGACTTTAGAACAGCCAATGACTAATGACTGATTGCTGACAAGATTCTCGCCCAGCCTTCTGAGTGTGTGTTCTCCTGGTATTGATCCTTGGCGAAGTGCTAATTAACACAACGTTAACTTGGTAAATGCAGCGGCCGGGAGAGGGGCAGCAGGGAGAGGCGGTGTTTTTGATGGAGATTAATTCCCATTAAAGACCCTTTCCTTTGGGCTATTTTCTGTCTAAACAAAATGGCAAAGTAATCAAAGTTTTGCATTGGCAAACAGTTGGATGGGGGTTACTGTTTTAATTGGCTGCATTGATCTGGACTAGCAAATTACTACAAATTTGCAGCGGTGACTCTGGGATTCAGCCTCTTACATACACATGGACTTCTTCTTAACCATTTTATAATATCCAATATCCCTAGGGTGTTTGACATGATTACAATTTAAGAAAATAACCATAGACCATGGGAGTACTGGGGACTTAGGAAACAAAGTAAACATTCATAACAGGATACCTACTCCATCAAAACGCAATTATACACACACTTAAACACTTTGAGCAATTTGAATTTGCCAGTCAGCCAAGAACTCGGGTCTTTAGTTTGACGGTACCTGACTGAAACCCTGAAGCGTGGGTAGAAAATGCAAATGCCACACACAAGCGGTTAGAGGCAGCAATCAAATTTACATCCCAAGAGGTTTGATATGAACATGGTTACCACTGAGCCAGTGCTCCCAAATTATCAACCAGGTTAGCATTAGATTAAAGATATATGCTATGGAGCGGTCTACGTCTGATTGACTGACAGACAGAGTTTTCGATGAAAGCTGCTGCTCTGCCATACTTCCTCTGTCAAGCTGTTCACACCTTGATATCACTTCTCCGAATACTTCCCCACATCTGCTCCTGTTCCCGCGTGTGTACACGATATTAATTCTGGCCGACTGAATCCCTCTGTAGTTGTCAGCTGTTATCAGAAGCTTTGTGTGCGCAACAGGCAGCTCAGCTGAAGCAAACGATGCTCGATGAGTGAGCATTGGACACACAGACTGAGATCACTTAGCTTGTCGCTATCCATTACTGCACAGTGTTCTGCAGTGCTAGCCTCTGAGAAGTTGTTGGTACATCAGTGCTGCTCTATGGGAAATGTTTCAGCTTGCTTTTATTAGGCAGAGATACATTTTAGAGGAATTTCAGCTTGAAATGAACAGTTTAGCTTTTGTGGAAAAGCACCAGTAAATGTTTGATGTCTAAAAGTGATGTTTTATGACAATTGCTCCAAGTGTCTCAAATCATCTTACTAACCATTGTCAACAAATGTTATATATATATATACAATTTTTATATCTAAGCATTTTGCTAGCATTTTCTTAGCTAACATTTGTCACGGGTCCAAAATTTGAAATCAGAAGGAATTGATAAATTAAGAATGCCTCAACATCTGAATTAAAATGATCTAGCCAATGGTAATAAAATCATATTTAGCCTTTTACTGCGGTACTGTTGAAATTCCTAAAAATGCATTTTAATATTTTAGCTGTATATTTATATATATCTACATAAAAAAAAAAACATTTGGCTTTTTCTTATTTTCATCTTTATTATTGCACAGCAATAGACTGTGTATTCTTAGCGCAGCTTATGTTCTCATTCTTTGTGTCGATATATATAATAACTAATACATGATCTGTCTATGCTGATGTCCAGAACGTCAAAACCAATTAATGACTTAATACCAACCTGACCCAAATTACAATCTTTCAAACGGGCTGAATTTAGTAGCTAGCCCTAGCATAGTTTTATTTAGTTAACATGTTTTGTAATGCAGAGTTTTTTGTTTTTTTGTTTTTTTTCCCCTTCATCCCAGTGATGTTGCTGCCAACCTCGAAATCATGCAGCTGGATTTTGAAATGGAGAACTTTACAAGTCAGTCGGTGACAAGGAGGATCAACTGGAACATTGATTACCGTGGCCAGAATCCTCCTCCAGACTCGGACAAGGTGGTGACTGAGTTGACAGTGGTGCAGAAGGACATTCAGGCCATTATACCGCTGTCAATGGTAAGCAACACCCCTCTAATTAGTTATATCTTGTCATGACCTTGAACAATAGTGCCCATTAATGTCAGTGTTTAGGTCAGGACATGATCTTTCGTTTCAGCTGTGCAAGAAATATTATTGGATAGACTGATTTTTGTATTTCTATACATATAGATAAAAGAATGTGTTTTTAATTGATGTTTTATTGGCAAAATAAGCCAATAGTTGTTAATGAATATTACTTAACATAGTTTACATTGCTGAAAGGCCAGAATAAAAGCTTTTTTTTCATTTGTCACAAACTACCAAAAAAGAAAATATGTATAGATTGGAATTTGGAAAAATTGGAATTTGATTAGATGATTAATTTGATGCAAAGCAAATATATGTTTGTGTTTCCGTGATATTTGTGTCAATGTTGTTTCCAAACTTGTTTGTAATTTTATTTTTAATGAAATTTTAGTAGTCATTTTTTATTCTAATTTTTAAAAAGTATTATTAGTAGTGTATGTTTAGCTATTTGTTTTACATTCTAAAATTTTTTTGAAGTATTGTTATGCATTGTAATATGCATTGCATTGCAATATATTGTTTCATGACCCATGTATCGTGATGTGTATCGTGTCGTGAGACTCGTTGATACACATCCCTATTTGTTATAACTAAAACACCTTCGAGTTGGACAAATACTTGAAAAGCCAGTCAGTAGTGCTCTAGCTAAAGCAACATCATCCAACAAAAGTTATGTGATGATCTAAATTAAAGTTTATAAATAAAAAAGGTCCAGTAGTACAGATGTTTAAAGAACAGCTGTCGTGCGAGTGTCTGGTATCGAGTGGCTAATTGAGTTAAATGTTGTGGAGGATGTGTGAGGTAAAAGGCAAGGTCAAGATGGTATTGTTGAAGTCCTCACATTTAACCTCAGAAAGTCATAGGATTGGTCAGGAGGGACCTAATCAAGGGCAGAGCTCACACATGGCTTGCCAGAAGCGCCCGCAATTAGTCCCATGATGATAGGAGCCAGCAATCACTGTATATTCACAAATTATATACACACTCAGAAAAGCTTAGCAAAGCAAATTAAATTGCTCTAATTGTAGAGAAAGGAATTGTGGGTAATTTATCACACATCAGTATTCAGGACACAGGATGAAAATATATAAAAGATGTAAATATGATGCAGAGCTGTGTCACATGTTGTTCATAATTCTGATTCTTGATTTTAGGGTTTTGTTTTTGCTATAAAGTACACAGTATGGGATTAACGTATCCTAATGTTTTACATTTATTTATTATGTTAATAATTGTGTTATTTGACAGTTTAATGTTTTTAATATTTCGTGCATCATGATAAATAACACACTGAAAACAAAAATATGTCAAAACCTTAATTTCTTCTTCTTCTCCTTTCGGCTGTATCCTTTTAGGGGTCGCCACAGCGAATCATCTGTCTCCACCTAACCCTATTCTCTACATCCCCTTCACTCACACACACTAACTTCATGTCCTCTTTTATCTCATCCATATATATTCCCCCCTTTTTGGTCTTCCTCTTTGTCTTCTGCCTGGTAGCTTCACTTCTAACATCCTCCTACCGATATATTTACTATCCCTTCTCTGTACATGTCCAAACCACCTCAATCTGGCTTCCCTGACTTTCTCTCCAAAACATCTAACATGAGCCGTCCCCCTGATGAACTCGTTCCTAATCCTGTCCAACCTCGTCACTCCCAAAGAAAACATCAACATCTTCAGCTCTGCTACTTCCAGCTCTGCCACCTGTTTTTTTTCTCAGTGCTACTGTCTCTAAACCATACATCATAGCTGTCTCACCACTGCCTCTAAACCATACATCATAGCTGTCTCACCACTGTCTCTAAACCATACATCATAGCTGTCTCACCACTGCCTCTAAACCATACATCATAGCTGTCTCACCAATGCCTCTAAACCATACATCATAGCTGTCTCACCACTGTCTCTAAACCATACATCATAGCTGTCTCACCACTGTCTCTAAACCATACATCATAGCTGTCTCACCACTGTCTCTAAACCATACATCATAGCTGTCTCACCACTGTCTCTAAACCATACATCATAGCTGTCTCACCACTGTCTCTAAACAAAACATCACGGCTGGTCTCACCACTGTCTCTAAACCATACATCATAGCTGTCTTACCACTGTCTCTAAACCATACATCATAGCTGTCTTACCACTGTCTCTAAACCATACATCATAACTGTCTCGCCACTGTCTTTAAACAATACGTCATAGCTGGTCTCACCACTGTCTCTAAACTAAACATCGTAGCTGCTCTCCTCCCCGTCTCTAAACCATACATCATAGCTGGTCTCACCACTGTCTTGTACACCTTCCCCTTAGTTCTAGCTGATATTCTCCTGTCACACATCACTCCTGACACGTTCCAACCTGTGGGGTCTTAAAAAATGATAATTGGTCACTGAAGGAAAAGTGACTTTGGTATAAATATGTATTACTTCAACACGAACACCTTTTTCCTTCTTCTAAAATGATATTGCATTCCCTGTGATTTATCCCTATGAGTGTGTTGTAAAAAAATACGTCATTATATCCTTACAACCTTAAGTGACATCATATTTCACGCACAAAATGTCATCGACTTTATCTCTCGCTCTACTTTATCTTTTAATACCCCGGGCTTAAAGACGGGCACTTCTTTTAAAGTGAGTGATCTGGAGGAAAATGAAAAACACACTTCCTTTAGAGCTCTCAAGTGCGGCAGTGGAACCTTGAAGACGAGGCAATTTCAGCAGTCTAAATGTTCCACAGGGAAAAATCATGTTTAGTGCCAATTTAGCGGTTTGAACACTTGTTCATGTGTAAATATTGATATATGTTTTGAACTTTAGTTGCATAAGGCTAACAACCAGTGGCGGCTGGTCAATAGGGGGCGCCACCCCAACTTTAAAGAAAAAAGCTGTATTATTGTTAATTTGTTATTGTTAACTTACTAACTTATTATTATTTATTTTAAAATCTATATTTCTTTCATGTGTGTGTGCGGAGCAGCAGGTAAACAAGAGTGCATGTAATTATGAAAATTTTTTAAAGTATGAGCTCTAATTGACATTTAATTCATTTAAAATTTTTATATTTGGTTTTATATTTTTGACCTTTTGTGATAGAACCGCATTCAACGAGTCTCAGTCCCGCTCAGCTGATTACGATGCAAGTGGTGCTTTTTTATTGGTTTCCGTTTGACTTCCTCTAGTGGACAACATTAGTATTACGGCCTTAATCTCTGAACCTGTAAATTTGGTATATAAATGGCTAAAATATTTGAATGATAAACTTGATTATGTAATTACGAATAATAAACACACATTGAACTCAAATTCACTGATTCATGTTACATTTATTACATTCTTTACCAGTTGAGTTTAATATGTAGGAAGTGGTGTCTTAGTGGTTAAGGTGTTGGACTGATACCAGAAAGTTTAATTTCCAGCATCACCAACCATCACTGTGGGCCCTTAAGCAAGGCCCTTAAGCCCTAATTGCACAGTTGTAGAAAAGAGGTAAATGTAAGTCGCTCTGGGTAAGGGCGTCTGCTAAATGCTGTAAATGTAATATGAACATTTTCAATATTTTATCTAGCATTGACACATTTGCTGTATTTGGCAGTCCTTATCCAGAGCAACTTATATTTATCTCTTTTATACAACTGAGCAATTGGGGGTTAAGGGCCTTGCTTGGAGGCCCACGGTGATGGTTGGTGGTGCTGGGAATCAAACCCGGGTCTTTCTGGTATCAGTCCAACACCTTAGCCACTGCTCTACTACCGCCACCACCATGTAATCACCAGCAGCTATTTATAGTCTAGAAATACTAACAGTTTCATTTTTTATTTTGCCCCACACCCATTTTTATGCACCAGCAGCCACTGCTTACAACACAACAATTTCTGGAAAGCTTGCAGGTTTGCGGTTTAGCTGAATGGTAGGTCTTCATACAGAAAAAGTTTATTAAGAAAATGTACTTTAATTATTTATTTATTTTTTTTTGCATTGTGGTTCTATATTGTTTTTAAAATAAAAGAATTTGTTAGAAGCTTAAGAAGACATCTTAACCAGGGGTGCCAATAATTGTGGAGACCACTGTATGTCCAAATCCGTGTCCCAAATATATGATCATTCCTACAATTATGCACCCTGTTTTTGATGTAGTGGCTGCCGACCAATCGGATCATCTGTCACTTTCTTAGATCAGAACAGCAAGATATTACTTTCTAAAAAATAGTGCATGCCCTTCTATTATTGCTTAATAAATACTAACTAATAAACAACACGCACGACTTATTGTATTTGATAACTTCATAAATAAAAGAAATAAAAGCCATGAATAAAAAAACCCACATTTATCAGTTGAACAACCAATTACGCATAAACACAGAGCCAATAACTTTATTGTATGACATTGATGGGTAAATAATGTACAGTATGGGAGGACTGGGGCGGATTTTCATTTTGGGAATTAAACGAACAATAGATTTTTACTACCTTCTTGATTTATGTCATGATCATGTGGGAGGAGAATTGTGTTGTTCTAGCATCGAATTGTCACAAAGCAAACACATACTTAAGTGATGAGAAATGTGCATGTTCAGAGCAAAGGGGAACCTAGGAAATATGTTTGTTTTTTAAAAAATCCTGTTTCTGGACATTTTTACAGAGAAGTTTTGCCCAGCCGGTGGTCTGCGTGGGTTATGTGAGAAAGCAGCTCTATAAATAAAAAACATATTTCTTTTGTGGTTGGGTCAGGTTGCTGGAGGAAAACGCAGATGATGTCTAAAAAAAAAAGAATAATGCGGTGTCTTTTTGTATTTTTTTATTCTTTTTGTTAGAATATTTTATTAGTTAATGCCTTTTGTGTTCGCTTCAGCGTCTAGAGACGTGACTGGATATAGTAACGAAAAAACTACGGAGAGAGAAGAAAACTATTGAAGAACACACAGAATCCTAAAACAGAAGGAATACACAAACGTTATATACAGAAGTTCTGTGATGTCATGCGGTCAGACATTTATATCATGTGGTAGCGCATTCATTAGGCACAGCTATAGCTACATTATAATTATGTATACAACCGGGTATCAGAAAGTTTGTGCAGCCGTCTCCAAATGTTTTTATATTTCCTCATATATTTTACGTTTTAACACCAGCCCCATTTTGTGTTATGTATAATGCATTATCATATACACTGTAAACTTGTATATGACTAAATACATTAGACAAAAAACTTGAATGTATTTCATTGGGATTTTATGTAATAAACCAACACAATGTAGCACATAATTGTGAAGTGAAACGATAACGATACATGGTTTTTAAAATTTTAAGCAAACAAAAATCTGAAAAATGTGGTGTGCATTGGTATTCAGCCCCCCCGCGTCAATACTTTGTAGAGCTGCCTTCATCTAGAGACTGAAATTTTTGCCCATTCTTTTTTGCAAAATTGCTGATCACACACATGGGATTTAGGTCTGGACTTTGACTGGGCCATTTGAACACATGGATATTCTTTGATTCAAAACATTCCATTGTAGCTCTGGCTGTATGTTTAGGGTCATTGTCTTGCTGGAAGGTGAATCTCCTCTCAGTCTCAAGTCTTTTGCAGCCTTTTCTTCCACGATTGCTGGATATTTAGCTCCATCCATCTTCCCATTAACTCTGACCAGCTTCCCTGTCCCTGTTGAACAAAAGCATCCCTACAGCATGATGCTCTCACCACCATGTTTTACAGTAGGGATGGTGTGTTTAGGATGATGAGCAGTGTTACTTTTCTGCCACACACACTTTGAATTTAGGCCAAAAAATTCAACTTTGGTCTTATCTGACCAAAGCACCTTCTTCCACATATTTGCTGTGTCCCCTACATGGTTTGTAGCAAACTGCAAATGAGACTTCTTATGTCTTTCTTTAAACAATGGCTTTTTCATAAAGGCCAGATTTGTGGAGTACACGACTTATAGTTGTCCTGGGGACAGTTTCTCCCTCCTGAGATGTGGATTTCTGCAGCTCCTCCAGAGTGACCATGGGCCTCTTGGCTGCTTCTCCGACCAGTGCTCTCCTTGCTCGGTCTGTCAGTTTAGGAGGATAGCCATGTCTTGGTAGGTTTGCAGTTGTGGCATACTTTTTCCATTTTTGGACGATGGATTGAACAGTGCTCCTTGAGATGTTTAAAGCTTGGAATATTTTTTTATAACTTAAACCTTTTCACAACTTTATCCCTGACCTGTCTGGCGAGTTCTTTGGTCTTCATGATGCTGTTTGTTCACTAGTGTTCTCTAACAAAACACTGAGGCCTTTACAGAACAGGTGTATTTATACTGAGACTAAATTACACACGGGTGGGCTCTATTATCTAATTAGGTGACTGAAGGCAATTGATTGCACTGGATTTTATTTAGGGGTATCAGAGTACAGTGGGCTGAATACAAATATCATATAACGAAGATCATATATCATTCTTGTTTTACATTTTCATCTCTGAATCTATAAATCTATATTTAAATCTATATTGTCATTTTACTGAGGTGAGCTTGAAACCAAACAGACCAGAGATATGTTGGTAGAGCAGAGAGAGAAGTTTTCTGTTCCAGCAAGGCAGGAAAAGTGCAGGTGGAGTGAGGTCTGAAGCAGAGGGGAAACAGAATTAGAACTCCACATAACATCAAAACTGGTCTAAGGACACTGGGAAGACTTAGCATAGTACCACACAGACAGACAGGTTTAAATACTGGAGGGAGATGAGTTGGGCAGCAGATGATTTCACTCGAGATACACCAAGTTACCAACACACAAGCACAGACACACAAAAGGAAAAACACAGCTGGTCAAAAATCCAAATCCCAGACACTGTATATTCTGCAAATCTCATATTTCACTGTATTTTATTTAAAAATATATTCATATTTATATTCTACACCACACACACACACACACACAGAGAGCTCTCCACATACACACACCTGCAGGCATGCACCTTTTAAATTATTCAGAACTGATGATTAGCCAAGGCTGGGCTGACTTGTCTCACATGCGGAGGGCCAGAAGGTTACACAGCCAGAATCACAACACAGAGCGCCACGTGTGAATGCTTTCAGAGCTCATTTGAGTTGGGGGCTTAAAGCAAGCGTGCTTTCAAACCACTAAGAATTTTTCCTCCACACTTTTATTTCATTTTCCATCACTTTTACATATATTTCTCTCTCTTCTAATTAAACTAAGCAGTTGAGGGTTAGGGGCTTTACTTAGGGGCCCAGCAGTGGCAACATAGTGGTTTTGGGAAGTAATCCCATTATCTTCCAATCAGCAGTCATATGCCTCAGCCACTAAGATATAACCTCCTACCACTTCTCTAACTGATATTTAGGACATCCAAAGGGGGCAACAAGGTGTTGTCTTTTGGGATGTTGATTTACATAAATTGTGGACAGTACATGAGCATTGGCTTCTTGCGTAGATGGTTGCTTAGCGATACCATGCATTGAAAATACATATAATACATAAAATACGTCTGAATGACAGTGAGTTCTTCTTATTCGTCTTTTTACAGTGAATGGCAACCAAATGTTTGGTGCATTACTACCAACTTTTGCTTCAGACACTGATGTCACAAATTAATCACTGGAGAAAATTACTTGTATTGCTTCAGAATTTAGGCTTGCTAACACAACCGCTGCAGTTCATTACAGTTCGCAACCAAACTGCAACAGCCAAAGACTAGATATTTCTTATTAAATCTAATAAGGTTTGTTTTCTACTGATATTTAACTTCTAAATATCAGTATTCTTTTCCCAACACCTAGATTAATACACACTGAGCCAAGTCTCTGCTACTGGTTACTCTCGACTCTATGACTAAAATTATATATTGTATAACGACAAAATCTGACCGAAGTTGGTTTAATACAATTTTTTTTTAAGATAGCTCAGATGTAGTAAGATATTCTTTGCCTTTTTGCTGTAGATTAGCTTGCTACATTTTCCAGGTGGGGGTAGCATCATGTATCTTACCTATTTTCTAAGTAGCTTGCCCAACACTGCATTTTCTTTCTGTTTTGTGTATTACTGAGGTTTTCTACATTTGTTTAAATCATTACAGTAGCTGGTTGCCCTCTTATATTAATTAAACAAAGACATTGTCTACAGATACATTTATATCCATTTATAGGTACCTTGGCTGGAAGATCCATGAAGCAAGTTGATTAGAAGTAATAGATTCTTCTGAAGATTGTAATTATCTGCAATAGCGTTACCCTAAAGACTATTGCATTACCCTCCGAGGCAAAGTCCTGAATCAGATTTATTTTTCCGCAGCAGCCTTCATCATTGGATTCAGGGAACCAGGCAGGCAGACAAGAAACGTAGGCTGGCGCAAGAGTTATGATTATGCGACTCCCATCAAAGAGATATCAGGACTTCGGCTTCAATGCAGAGTTAATAACTCAACGACCACGTTTAGACGGGGAAAATATTAATCCACACTGTTAATTTCCTAAGATTAATCTATGCAAGAAACATTTACGACCCGAGAGAAAGATTTCGCATTTGAATTTTGGCACCCTTAAGACTTAAGAAACGAGGATCAAATGGGCTTTTATGGCAGAGAGGGACAAACGAACCAGCCTTTGAGAATATAGTAAAATTTTGGGGGAGTAAATCCTCCTTAAAATGGAGCCTATTAATAATGGCAGTTATGGGGGGCATATTCCTATGCAGGAGGGTTTTGTTGAGGTCATTTAAGTTTTAAGGAGACCTAAAGGTGTGATAGGTCATTGTCTCAAGTAAAATTTTGTTGTTCTGCTGGTTAAAAGTCTAGTCACGTTCTGATAGCAATCATTTTGCCAAGTAAGATGTCATCCCTGATTCAACATTTCAATTAACCAGTCATAACCAGCTGATGTCATAAGTATGTTTCGAGCAAAACTGCCTCAATCCATTTTTAAATCTTTTCCTTCTTCTTCCTTCCACAAACAAACTGAAAAACTTTAAATGCTGAATTGCTAAAAATTCATTGATTCTGGAACAATTGACTGATACTGATTCCTGGATTAACATTAAATCACAATGTGAAATTAGACAAACGATATTAAAATAATTGATAATAATCAGAAAACAATTACTGACTTTAGATTCACAGGATCACATCTTACTTTCGAAATCACGTCCACCATATTGAATATTTCTTGGTCCTACACATTCTACAGAATATATCGTCTGATTAAAATGCTTGGTCCGAACATTATTATAGGCCTTCGTACTTGGCTGTACACATACTATATGTAGGTGCAAACCCAGGAGTCAAAGGGTCTAAAAGATGATGTCATGGTTGCAGTATTTCTTTTGGACATGTAGGAATTTGGTGTGTTTTGATAGTAACTTCTAGTTTATAAGTATAGTTTAGTAACAGCAGTAGTGTTTAATCAGGGGCTATTTTTATGTTTGGTATTTTAGTACTGTCACCAGTGGATGAGACATTATGTATCGTAGTAATGTCATCTCTCTGGTCGTTTAGTCATGCGTTCAAGAGACGTGGCTTTGGACAGCGAGGGTTGGGACATACGCTTTCAGTGCTATCAGGATACAGTAGTTGGCACCTTCACCTTTTTATTTGTTCTTTTTTTTTTTTTACTCAGGCACTTTTTTTGATGTCAGTTTTTCTTTTTTACAGCTAAGTGCTGTGAAAAAAACATTACGTTTAACATCCTCTCTCTACTTTTCAGGTGTTTAATGTATTTTCATATACTCAGCCTTTGGGTATGTGTTTTTTACAAATGAGCTGATTTTTATTCAGCCGTAGGATAGAGTGCATCCTTTGTTCCCTTTTTTCTTTCCACCTACTGTATGTGGAATCATGTGTACTCCCCCGTTTTACATCCCTGCAGCGACTAAACTAATGAATAGAAGAACAGAAAAAGCGGTTGAGTTGCTGGTGTGCTTTGTAATTGGCTCCAGTTTCTGCTTTTGGAGTTTTTTAATTGAAAGACCAGTTTAAATATGTTAAATAAATAAATAAATAAATAAACAATAACAATTTGCAAGTTCAGCTACGAGAGCACACTGATTAAACGCAGCGCCGACTTCACTAATTTCTCACAATTGACCCAGATCGTACCTTTCAATTAATCTTTTTTTTTTAAAGCTTCATATTTTTACTCAGAGAAATAAACAATGCTTTTTTATTTGTTAAGGTTGTTAGCAATTTATTTAGTCTTTTGTCCAAACTTACATAAAAAAAAATTTTCGCTGCAAAAGTTGACATACCGAATTCAATTTCCTGTCCCCTCTAATCCACTTAACATGTATCTATTAAGTGCACTCTGGCGAACAGGACAGTATGTACTCGTTTGCCTGTTTGAATGAAAACTATAAGACTTCCATTTTCATTCCTAATAACCCTTAGATTTATTGGCTGCATTTTAGAAGGTCGACTCATATGTCCTTCAAACACGGCAAATCGCAGCCACAAAGTGACAGACGCACTTTTTTCCCCACTGACTTGTTTTTTTATGTGATTCCAAACCTCTCGTGACCATTTGCTCTGTTTTCTTTTTTCCTCCTCAACCCTTCCAGGACACAGAGATCATCAACACAGCCATGCTGACTGGCAGGACCGTCGCTATCCCGGTCAAAGTCGTCTCCATAGAGCTAAGTGGGATGGTCACAGACATCTCCTCCATGTTAGAATGCAAGTCATCCAACGTAGACATTATCAAGGTATTCGATTTAAATTATTCCCCAGTATTCAATTAATGGCAAACATAAACTTGACTTGATGACAACTAACTTGACAAACTTGCTAACACTTCATGACAAGACTCACCGCAGGGGTACAGGGGCAAAACCGCAATCCAAGACAAAGACAATAGGAAACACAAGGGCTATAAATATAAACAGGAAGGAACATATGACCAAACCAAACCAATGACAAGGTAGAACTGAAACCAATAGAAACGGGACACATGGACATGGGGATCACATGACCATTCTGGCCATTTAAATGATAGCCAGTTTAGTTAAAAGCTCATTTATAAGATGCGTGCATTATTAGCTTATTGATTTAAATAGAGTCCAATGTCCACTTGATGCCTTTCTTCTATATATAATAACTTTTACCTGATCATTATTAATTAAAAACATAACATAGACATTGTTTTCTATGAAAATTTGAAAGTTTGCTGGGCCCTTAAACCTGAACTACTCAATTAGAGAAGAACGTCACTTTCGATACGAGCATTTACCAAATGCCAGAAATGTAAATAAAGGCATTCCAAGCCACATAACACACTTATATGTGAATGACAAATATAGTTTTTATTGCGTCTCAGACATTTCCATTGTCATTTTTCCCCCCAAAATTTTTTTTTTTCTTTTTTTTTTAACAATCTATATTATGCTATCACTCAGAGCTTTCTCTCTCCTTCAGGCATGTACAAGCTTTCCCATTCTACTCTTGCATTTTATCTCTCCTCGATAGACGATACGTCTGAATTCCCACTCTTTTATTTTCCCACTATAAACTCAACGTCGTAGGCAAAGACTGTGATAAAGAACATAAACGCATTTTCAATTATCGTTTATTGCTGTGTTTTTATATTTCCCATAAAAGTTGCTGTCCGTTTCATCTGTGCGGTTTCCGCAAAGCGTTGGTCCGTGCTAACTTTTAACAAGCATAGAGACCTCTTCTGATATTGGTGGGTTCATTCACAAAGCGTCAGAGCGAGATGAGATGCAGGCGTCAAAGGCAAACAGAGGCCAAGTGTTGCCATTAATCGGGTTGAAGATTTAGAGACCTTTAGCAGGCAGCTTATCGAGTGGGTTTGCTTGACTGGGCCGTCTACTTTGGAGGATAATTTGAAATGAGGCGCCCAGAGTGTGACTTACGCACGGCCTGACAGATCAATGAAATGATCCATTTAGTAGAGAAAGTTGGAAAAACTATGCAAGGAATAGAGAGGGGGGAGAAGAGAAGAGAAGAGAAGAGAAAGAGAAAAAAAGAGAGAGGAGGAGAGAGAAGAGAAGGAGAAATAGAAAGGAATGAAAAGAGAAATGAGGAGCAGAAAGTAAATGAAATAACGTTATTTTGTTTAAAAACACCTGTTGTTTGTGTGGATATTTTAAAATGGCCGATTTTAAGCATGACTGTTTGGATTTCTATGAAATAGTGACACTTTAAAATACGTTTCCATTTGTTACTTTAACTGAAATGACTAAATACTTTATTTTTACTAACACATTTTTAACTTAATCTTCTGAATGATTAGTTAATTCACTAAAAAACTAACAGAAAATATTAAGGTACAGTTGTTTTAGCTCAAATATCCATACAGTAAATTTTGCTTCAAATTATTTTACTTAAATTTATAAATTTAAATTTACAAATAATCATATTAAAATAATTAAATTACAAGCGTCTATACAAATATTTGTCGTTTTTTTTTTTTCGCAATTCTCTCCACTGCGTATGCGCGAGATTTTATTTTTCACGTGAGGATAGTAATGACCGATAGGACCATGTCGGAGAGAATGGTGGGCAACAGCTCGGGAGAGTCACTGACAAATATTGTATAAAATCAGTACCGCCGTTTCCTAGACTTACTTTGCAAATAAAAATAAAAAACTTGCATTCAAATGCAATTTTAATATTGATATACTGATAGTGGCTCCCCAATAGTTAAAAATAACAGACAACATAATTACCCAACTTTATTATTCCTCCCTATAAGAAAGCCCGACAGGCAGGGCGGGGATACATTTTGGTAGCCTGACTGAAAAAACAAAACAAAAAAAACAGTAGCTCTAATACAGACCTATCCACACACACCCCCCCCCCAATTCAACCCAGTTCTTCCCGGTCTCCAGAACAGCAACTAAGCACCTTAACCATTTGATCCATTACATATTACAAGTGTTATGTTATTTTATTTAATCCACTATTCATTTCTACATTCCCAGTTGATTCGTCGGTATGTATACACACTGTTCTCTGTGTGGTCTCTATCAGTAAAATCCCCCACCGACTAGAGGCTTCTACTAGACGCTAAAGAAGCACCCCTTTAATCCAGTTATATCCTAAAACCTCTCCCAACAGCTCTAATGCTCAGGGAATTCCCTGGTTTTAATTATTAACTTAACACATCCCATGCTGTAGGTAAGTGATTTCCTCATTTAAGCATACACAAACACAAACCTGTGCTTAAAAACTTGGTCTTGGGATCAAAGTCAAAATCATCCTCTACTTTCCTTAATTGCCCGCGCCATCATTTCTGCCAGTGCCATTAACCCACATTAAACTGCTAGCCCACTCTATTACCCTACAAATGCGCTGTCAATTTAAATACCCATCAGCGCTCCATTACATATGCATGCACATTTCATACCGGCTAGAGAATGCTTTTTAAAGCTTAAACTAGCTTCTTTTACACCATCTGTTCCTGATATGGTCAACACAAGGTTGTGACTGCAACATCTTGTTCGAGTATGGCTAGAAGGAGTATGTAGGAGGGCATCTGGAACGCGGAGACCTTTAGGTCACATCTGTCAACCGGTTTCTCGTTGCCACTTCACTAGTGTCTTAGACGTCCCGATAGAGTGGATGTCAATGATAGCTAGAATAAAGGGTTTCTGAAGATGGATGCGTCAATGCCATCTCATCATTATGATGGTTTAATCACAGATGATGTCTGTTATAAACAAGCACATCAGAGCCAAATATTTGAATTGGCTATTTTGTACTACCCCAAGGTGGGAATAAGCGTGCAATGGACTGGCATCCCAAGGCGTTTTTTATGCCAGGGCATTGTTTTTGGGATAATCCATCCTGTCACTCACCAAGATATTAATGCTGACTTTTTTATTTATTTTTTTTTAATTTTTTTTTTTTTATTAAGTTAATCGGTTTTGTACCGCATCGTAAAATTTTATGATGATTGGTAAACCGATTTCATTTTAAAATGCCTTATTTGGCTCAGATGAGCGTCCATTAGTCCCTACTGAGTGTGTCTTCAGTGTAGTTTCTACAATTTATGACGAGAAGAAGCAAGCTCTGCTTTCTGCACCGCACCCCGTTGCTGCCTGGACTCTTATTTGGTACCCATTTTATTATCCTAAAAAAGTTCAGGGAGCTATGACATCCTTTCTATTTGTTGTTTATTTGTAGGTTGTTGTTGATTTACTTCTTTAAATTAATAAAATATTTTTACAGAATGCTGCTGGGTGCTTCCTGCAATTTTTTATGTTTTTATTAGTAGTAGTATTAATGATTATTGAATGATATTAATAACAGTTTTCATAATTAATTTTGTTTTTTAGGGCCGATTATTACAAAGCAAATAGTCTGATAACCGATAAATATATCTGGTGAAAGTTTTTGTCAGAGCCATTGTTATTCTTAATTTTGACATGAATTTTCACCAGATATATTTATCGGTTATCAGACTATTTGATCTGTAATAATCGGCCTTCGGCCCTGAAAAACAAATATCGGTCGACCACTAGTGCGGTGACCTAAGATAGACTATTGTCGATACAGAATCTATTCCCATTTTTTTTCCAGTGTTCCTGGCCCATCTTGCTGATCTTCACTAACTGTAATTGCCCCAACTTAGCTAAAGACTGGTCTACTGAACGCTGGTCTGGATGTTAAGAGTACTTGATAAATAATGTAGTATAAATCTCATAGCTAGTAAAGTCTACCATCTACCAACCTCCAACATGATGACATAACCTTTGATTATAATGTCAGCTGCCCAGGACCTGCAGATAAATCATAGATGTACCCTAAAGCAAAAAAACTCTCCTTATATTACTCTAAGTTATGTATTATTAAAGGTCAATGTGTGTTTGAGGAGTGGTGAGTAAAACTGAAGGACTGGCTTAGAAAAACATTTAGTTTTATTTGTAGAAGATACTGACGTGGGAAAAGTGTAAGACGAGTTCATAATGATGTATTAATGGATGCTAACCCAATCTATATGAATAAAATGTCTTCATAAACTAGGCTAATTGTGATTAAAATCAGTTAGAAATGCCTGTAGTTTGATGCATTTTTGGTCCTGAATTAAAACAGCGTTAAACAGCAAAAACATTGTCCAAACTCAGTGCTCTGTAATTTCAGCCTCCAACTTAGCTGTAATAGAGTATTGATGTAATTTTACCTCCTATCTTCCCCCACAGGTGTCCAACAACTGTGACTATGTGTACGTGAATGGTAAGGAGACACGGGGCTCCATGAATGCACGTGTTATCTTCAATTATGAGCACCTGAGCGCCCCTCTAGAGCTCACCGTCTGGGTGCCCAAGCTGCCTCTAAACCTCCAGCTCTCTGATAACAACCTCAGCTTCATCAAGGGATGGAGAGTCCCAATTCTCCCTGACCGCAGGTAAGATGTTTTTATCCAAATTATAGCATGATGCTATAGTTTTTCTTGTTGATACTAGAACAGAGCGCAAATTATAGTTTGCAGTAATAAAGTAAATCTATTGCATGATTTTTATAGTTGTCAGATCACCGCTGTTTTCAAATATCTCTAGTAACATCCAGTTGCTACTGTGTTCACTTGCTTGATAGCTCAGCAACAGGAGGTTACACACTGCATAACTTTACAATAGGAAGAATCGCCAAAAACTGTCCGGTCTGCAAACTACGTTTCACAACCAAATGCATACGAAAATAAGGAAATAAAACAAGATCAATGAAAATGTTATTAAAATTGCAGTCCGCAATAAGTTTGCAGAACAAATGGTCTGTATTTTGATTTGCAGTAAAAGAGCGAAATATAAAAAAAAAAAAAAGCATGGGAACTGAAGTCATGCATGCTGATATTGTGGTCCATAATTCCTTCCCGAACCGCAACTTGCTCTCTCTGGTCTTGATTATCGCCGAGGTATTTTATCAGCCAGAAATCATTTCGCACTGCAGGATTTTGAATCCCCAACAGGTCCAAATATTTAGCATTCTGAATGTTGCACAGGCGTTGGAGACTCTCAGATCAGAACTTGGCATTATGTATAAAAATGTACGTATACCTGATTGCACAGGTACCTTATAAAAGTATCATTTGATTTATTTTATCATCACCACCACCTTGGTAATTATGATTATTTAGTATAAATACAATAAGTAATTGAAAAAGATAATGTGTAACTATCGTTGGTGTTTGTAACTGTCCGTTTATCTTTTTTTAGGGGTATCATTAAATTAGTTGAATTAACGTAAGATCACAAACGTTTCCCAAAAGGGTTCTGTAATCAAACTGTTTCTTCAGTGATTTAATTGTTGGACTTTTATTTCCCCAGTAAAAAGGGGAGTAAAAGGAATTTCTGGAAAGTTAATTGGTGTTGCAATGAGATTATAATTACTTTATGTGGTTTCATTTAAGTCCGACTCTGGGGAAACGCATACCATCAAAGCCTATAAATGCACAGTAAAAGGATTGAAATAAAATTTGTGTATTTTCATGATCCCTATTCCATCTTAAGACTAGTAAAGGTCTTATCTGTCCAGAACATAGACCTTTATGTTCTTAGCACTTACCTGGAGTTTGTCGCTTTGATTTTTTCTTTAGAACTAACATTATCTCCTTTTATTTATGGTAACGCCTGCTTCAGGATGGAGAAGTTTTGTCCCCACCAATTGTTGGTCATTTATCTACAGGGCTGGATAAAAAGGGTTAAATGATTGCTTATGCATCTCAATCGTGTTGTTTAGTAGACTAATTCACCCCCTAATTGGTCCATGCCTGTGGACATAAATACAAACTAAGATGCATTTATGATTTGATATTCTTCTCACCCATAGCAGATCAACCCATCTCCAAACCCAGTTTTTACAACTTAAAATTTAAAGGTCTTTGCAGTTTCCTTCTGTCTTCCTGCAATAATCGTTGGAGGGCAGGCAAATAAAATTCATCTATCAATTTCCGTCTGGAGAGTTTCAGTTCTGTACACATGAGCTGTGAGGGTGGAATGACTTCCTCCCTAATTGAATTTTTTCAGATGGGCCATTTAGATGGAAATGTGATCTAATTTGATGATACTAACCCAATTTCACAATAAGCTTGAACATGGATCACCGAAATCTTTAAGTAAGACTTGTCTGTGTTCTACAAGCAACTGACAGTGTGTGTATTTCCGGTAGATTTATTAGCAAATGAGATATTTTAGTGTAACCAGGCTTTTAATCGAAAGATTTAAATGAATATTAAACTGACAAACTCTTATGGTAGTCCGGGGGAGGTTGGGATTTTTGGATTCTTTCTTGTCTAGACCACCTTTATATAGGCAATGTACCAACAAAGAGAGAAAGAGCGAAAGTAGCGGGATGCATTTGCATTGTATGAACATTTTTAAGCACAAAAAGCAACCCATATAAACCCACCATGTAAAGAAATGGCGAACATAGACTATAACAGGTTCTGTCCTATGTAGGTCGGCTCGTGACAGTGATGACGACGACGAAGATGAGAGGAAGGTGAGTCGAGGGTGCACGCTGCAGTACCAACGAGCCCAGGTGAAAGTTCTTACCCAGTTTCACACTACGTCCAGCGAGGGCACCAATCAGGTGATCACTATGCTGGGGCCCGACTGGCAGGTGGATGTCACTGATTTAGTGCAGGACTCGCTCAAAATTGCGGATCCCAGTGTTGCAGAGTTAGTGGATCATACGGTGTTGGTGGCCCTGGAGCAGGGATCTACTTTACTGAAGGTAAAGGTCACTTTTTATTGCTTGTTTTTACAAAAGGATCACAATTTGCTACTTACAGTATCTTACAAAAGTTAGTAATTTCAGCAAACATTTTAGTATGTCCCCACAATGGACAATACTATAGAATATATTTATTTTAGACTAGTCATTGTGCAGCTTGTATAACAGTATAAATTTAGTGTTTTTTAAAAATAACTCGACGTACAGCCACTTTTGTGTGATACAGTATATGGATTCTGTATGACTCACAATAACATTTACAGTCCTGCCATTTAGCAGACGTCCTTATCCAGAGCGACTTACATTCATCTCTTTTTTACAACTGAGCAATTGAAGGTTAAGAGCCTTGCTTAGAGGTGGTACTGGGAATCAAACTCCGATCTTCCAATTAGCAGTCAAAGACCTCAAACACTGCGCTACCACTTCCCCTTACTTACTTGTTCATCAGCCTATAGGAAGACAGAAATAGGATGGAGAAGTGATCTAATTTTACTACATTTACATTTCTGGCATACGATTTTATCCAGAGTGACTAAGCAGTTGAAGGTTAGGGGCCTTGTTTAGAGGCCCAGCATTGGCGGACTGGTGGTGTGGCAGTCCAACACGTAAACCACTGAACTACAACTTTAGGTTTCGCAAGGGTCTGTTTTTTAAATGTGAATTTTTGAATCAAACTTGAATTTACAACAAAACTACCACTGCTGGGCCCCTGAACCGGGCCCTGACAGGTTGGTATTAATCCCAGGGATCACAATGACTGATATAAATTGTTGGACTTTAAATTGGCCACTTTTTGAGTTTTGACAGTACATGAAACAGTACTTTAAATTCTTTTTAAATATCAACACCATTACCTTTGGAATTGAAGGGGGATTGTAATCGATTTAATGTTTCTGTTGTTAGTGTGCTATGCTTTTTAATTTAATGTGACTGTTTTAATGTCATCAGTGTCAAAAACACTGTCTAGGAATCGGATGTGATGCCCTAGATAGGACACTAAACAATCAATCTAATATACGTCCAATAATGACATCATCTTTCTAACTCTGCTCAGAAGACACAGTCTGTGACACTGACGTTACCTTAGTTTCTTATTTAAAATGACATTTCGGTCACGGATGGAAAATGACTCAGGGAATAAACAAACGTCGTGTCTGAGGTAATGTTACTATCTTTATGTCCTCACTTTTTACCCGGTTCAGTCTCTTCAGGCTCAACTGTGATAATTTACTCAGCAGATTCAGGGCATGTAAAATATTCGAGAAGGAGAAAATTGTTAATAGTGAGTCTGTTCATTTGACTCAGTATCTGTCAGGCCTCCAAGGTCAGCTTGATTAGCTTTTTGTTCTGCTCTTATCTTCTCAATAGCTTTGTCATTAGGGGTTCAGTTTGGTCTCAAAGTACTCCTTGTCTGTTCCGTCACAGTGACAGAACTATTGTAGTGCTATTTTATTTTCACACTGCGTGATAAGAAAAGCTTGGGCTATAAAATTCATTAATATTGTGACATTTTTTAAGTGCAAGTGTGTGTATCCGTATTTTATAGCGTTGATAATTTTTTGCATTCAAGCGCTGTCTTTTACACAGAATGAGTCTCTAATTACCAAGAGAAAATGGTTGTTAATAATTAAAGTGCAAGTGGTGGCTCATGGTTAAGATGTTGGACTACCAACCCGAAGATTGCGGGTTCGATTCCCAACTCCACCAAGCCACCACCGCTGGGTCCCTGAGCAAGGCCCTTAACCACGAATTGCTCAGTTGTATAAAAGAGATAAATGTAAGTCGCTCTGGATAAGGACGTCTGTAAATGTAAGGCCAGTGCAGAACTTTTCACAGCTTCAAAAGATAAAATCTAATTATAAATGCATTTTCTAGCCATTTGAGAGATCTTTGATAGTCTTTCACCTACAGATCCATTCAAATTCATCCGTTATTCCCTTTACAGTCTTTGTACAATTCAGTCCTGCTTAGATTTGTTAGTCATTCATCCGTAAGTCTTCTGCGTCCTTGCTGTCATTTCGATTATTTGAATAAATGTTCGTACATATTGAATCTTTGAATCATTGCATTGGCCACTTTTCCATATGGGCAATTTACCCAAACCCCTGAGTGCACTATGTTTCACAGGAAACACATTTCGTAAAGCATTTGTTAGGAGCAAACCTGAGTGAATCAATATGGCATTGTTCTGAAATGTATTGAATTTAATAGGCTCAAGCAGCTCTATAAAGTGCTCACATGCTCTGCATTTTAGAGTGGATTAGGTGAACTCTCATGAATTAATTGGTAAGCCGCATATTCCAACTACTGTAATTAATTTTGTGGAAAACTGGTTAGCGTATCTTTTTTTTTTTTTTTTTTTTAGTCTCCGAAAGCTTTGAGTACGCAGCACTTGGCTGTTAAAATGCAAACATCAAACACGGGTGTAGAAGCCAGTAGAAAAAACTAATTGCAAGCTTCCTGATTATAAGACAAATAAGCTTTTTTGGCCGATATTAGCTTATGCTTTTTTTCTCTTTTATACACACACAAACAAACACAAAATTACTTATGCTTGAAGTCTCTCGGCTTTGAAACATGTCCATAACTGCTAAAGAAAAAGTAAACTTGCTTTCAAGAAACTGATTGGGTCAATTTAATATTCCTCTGCATCCTTTATTCTTCTTTGCAAAAGGGAAAGAATGGTTAGTAAAGTGTAGTTTTCTGTTTATAGGACATTGGCGTGTCTCAGAAGAACCCGCTGGCTGAATGTCTGATGCATTTGGCAAACTTAGTTGGAAACACTTCAGGAATTTAAAAGTCATTCTCTGATTGGTTAGCGTTTAAAGAATATCCACGAGACTTGTGTTTCGTGTTGTTTAAGGGTCCGACTGGAAACAACCCAAAGGCATCTGATAGATGAAGTAGCATTAATCAAGATTGATTCAATGCTAAATTCTTAGAAGTATGCAAGGTTTGCGGTATAAACTTTTTAAAAGACGTTCAAGAGTTTTGCTTGAGGTACTTAGTGATGGCCCTAAATAGGACGTGGCACAAATCGAGATGTCATTGGTTGCTTTACATGCCAGTCATACGTCATCTTGGACAGGCCTTTGGCTATTTAAAGCAGCCAAGGTCCCAAACTTTTTGCCATCAGTGTAAAGGTCTGCCTGCACAAAATTTATCTAACCTATGTGCTTGCACAGACCTGGACCCACCATCGCCTGTGTTGTAGTTGAATCTCGGCTCTTATGGCTCTCTCATTTTGAGAGGTTTTTTTTGTAAGAGAGATGAAATAAGAGCGCACTGCCAAATGCACTGAAGATTTTCAAGCATTATTAAAAGCCATTACGGGCTTTCAGGGCTAAATGGGCAAGAACCGCTGTGCTGCCCGCTCGGTCGCTCGTTAAATCTGTCCACCTCCGAAAGCCAATGCGATTGAACCCATTATACCGCCTATTATTGGCACTAATATTTCACTTCTCTCTTTTCTTTTAAATTGTGTTTAACAGCAAGTAAAAATAATGACATGATTGGCTATAAGTACACTAAAATGTTTAACGTTATTTTGTAGAAGTTGTTTTGGAACAGCTGAAGATTTTATTTTCCGTTGTTACTTAAGTTTTGACATTTCTGAAACAAACTAGAGGAAAATGTTGCAGAGGATCTGCAGTGACTTGTGTTTTGTGGGGATTTAAGAATTGTTATACCTGCCATAAATAATATATTTTCTATTCCACAGTTACAGTATACAGGGTGAGTGAAATTTCAATAGGGTTACATTTTATGGCTATAGAATTTATGGCTATAGATTAGGATTTCAAACAATCTCCCAAACCACTTTATTCCAAAGACATTTTTGGTTGATGTTATAGTTTAAATATTTGCATCCAATTTATTTTCCAAATTTTTTTTTAACAAATTTATATTAGAAATATGGATTTTATTACAAATCCTTAATGCCTAGGTATTTTTTACCCACCCTGTATAATAGTGTATATGTCTATTTGCAGTATGTAATTTTCCTATTGAGCAGCTGTTAAATTAAAGCATTTAATGTCTTAACCAGGTCTTAACCAGGCTTTGGGTTTCTTGTGGTGGATGTTTCCTAAATTGTTAATAAAAAATATTTGTATTTCAGCTTGAGAGGCTCAGGCAACACAGCTACCTTTAATAACTTTGTTTAATATTAGAGGCTGGCTCACCGTCTTCTTTTTTAAATGCATTAATGCTCGAGATCATTGTATGCTCTGTTTCCTCAAAAAAACGACTTGTTTAAGTGGGCACTAAAACACAGCCAAATGTCCCAAAGCATAATCATGTATCGCCTTTAATTTGATGCCCACTTGCGGATCGTACAGTTTGAAAGCTAGAGGTAATTTTCCACATATTGACACCAGCTAAATGGTTTTTTTTTTTTGCCTTTGGCACACGAAAAGAGGTCATAATAAAGGTGATTAAAAATTGCAGCTTTGGGAACCCCTGAGAAAACTAACAAAATTAGCTTATTGGAATTATTTTTTTTTCTTATTTTGCCCTCCAGTAACATAACTAGTAGTTATAATTTTCTTTTTTTCCTTTATTAAGTTCTTTATTAAATTACAGAATGCAAAATACAGTACAATTGTATCCTTTTTTTTTCCCCCCAGGTTGAATCCCCACTGGCGGTGGAGGCCAGTTTGGGCGAGGCACCATTCTCTGTACTAGATGATAAGGTTTCCATAGTGGATCTGCGCGTCCATGCCATTTCTGGACTTAGTCTGAGTCTTCAGCCCAGTCCTGGAAACAGTCACACCATGGTGGCAAAGGCAACAGGGCTACAGACGCTATCCACCCATAAACAGGTACGCGCAGGTTCTTAGCAATGATTATGCTCTGGTAAAAACCTTCAAAATTGGCGATGCATTTTATTGACTTTGCCCCTTCCTCCAGTCCATGTGTATTATATAAATAAAACATGAAAATTAAATAATTAAATGTTTTTTGAAAGATATGTGATATCTTATCTTGATAAGATATTTTTTGTCCTTATCGACAGAACAGATTGAGAGATGAAACAGTGCATAAAAAGTTATAGAAGGCCATGTCCCACCCTATTTATTACTTTTATTTTATTACACTAAAATTAATAGATTTATCTAAAAAATAATCTCTACAGTGTGTTTTTAAAAACTGTTCTCGAAGATTTAGCTCTTCTGGAAAATTACGTTCTTTATATGCAAGCTTGTTTGCCCTGCTAATATTTGTGTAATCTAAATCAGATCAACACAGACACTCTGTGACCCACAAGTCCTTAACTTGACTCTGCTGGCCAATTAGTGCTAGCTTGCTCTACCAAGCTGGGCCCCATTGGTGCAATAAAAAGCTTGTTTGACATTCAGATGAATGCAAATCTCACTAAGTATCACTGCTCCTAATGAGACGGCATCCTGCTTAATGAGAAGCCAAAGAACATGCCACCACGTCTGTTCCTTCAGCGTATCAGGGGAGCACTGTACATTTGCTTTGTGATCCTTCCTATTCTTTAATTGGAGGCCTGTTTTTTGGAGTAAGGGCCAATAAACACCAGAATGCTAATTTGTCTAACATCTTGGGCATGCTCCCCAGTCCCATTTCTACAATACATATTCCGTTCCTCTTTGTCTTTTGCGGTTGTGTTTTTTTGTTTTTTTTTTAAGAATCAAAAAGCATTTAATGATGTCTTGGGTACTCATGCATTAAAGGCTAATTGCTACCACCTCTCGCTCACACACAGCTTTGTCCATCCATAATAACTGTAATGCAGTAATCATAAATGCTTATGCCATTAAAGCCCACAATAGCTGTCCTTTGTTATGGTTACTTGCCTCTCAGAGGAAAACCTTGAAGCCATGCTGTCATTTTGTTGTCCAGAAACTTTTGTCCTCTAGCTTTTTTAAAAATCATCTGCCATCCATGTTAAATGAAAAAAGCCACAGCAGGTTAGCAACTGGAGAGCAATGACCTAATTTACACTTCCACCTTGTCCTCTGTACTAATCCTAGTCTGTAACTGTAATGAACAGATGATGTGTTTCTAAAAATTTAAATAAAACATGTAGACTTGAATAGGTTTTCCAGAATGTGACATACGACTCGGCCTCCCGACGTGGCATATGTTAGATATCACAGACAAGTACAAACCAAAATTTTAAGTGAGTGAGCAATATATTGAAAAAAAAACATGAAAGCTGAGGTTAAGAAAGGGTTAGAGTTATAGTGTCTAGGTCATGTGACTGTGGGGATTTAATCATTCAGTAACAAAGGTATAAGTGAGATTAGACACTTATGTTGGGTGAAGAGGTCGAGGGTGCAATCAGTGTTCCTGTTTATCCCAAAGGTTTTAAAAGGGGTTGAGTCAGAAATCTGTGCTGGACACTCTAGTTCTTCCACTCTCTAACATCTAGAACCAATATGTCTTCATGGGACTCTTCATGCATTTGTGTCATTCTGTAACAGTGTCGGGTCTCCTGATTCCAGTAAATGAAATCTTGATTCTTTATCTGTTTAGTTATTTAAATAGCTGTTGTCCACAACATCTGTTTGTTGTACACAGCATCTGTTTCCAAATTAAAGTTCCTTGTTTAGATACACTTTGCATGACAACTATACTTCCTGACGTCCGACTATGAAAGAATGTCACCCCAACAATGACACTTTTGATGCTGTCAAAAACTGTAAAATACTTTTGTCTTTAGTGTAAACAAAGTAAACTTGATTTGCCACAAAATCATTGAGACAAAATAGGTATTTCTTGTCTTTTTCCCTGACTTCCGTGAGGCAGTGGCTGCTTTTTTGTATCTGTAAGTGAAAGCAAAGGTAAAGTGGTCTGTAAATGTCCAGCTTGTTTCATCATTTCACTTCTTGAAAGATACAATTCAAAATGCTGTAAACCCACCTAGCATTTTCTGTTAGCTAGCTGCACTGTGAGCAGATATGACGACAAGGTACCTTTGAGGTTACCGTTCTGTGATCTGCACAAAGGATTAATTACAATGAGACACAAGCTGCCTTTGATGCTTCGCAAGTACTAATGATGTGAATGCTAAGGTTAGATATGATGATGCTTCATTAAACATCAAGAATAAACATAAGACAAACTAAAACTCTCAAAGGCAATGTCATGCTTGAAATGCAAAAGATGCTTTTTCTTTACTTTGGAAACCTTGAAGGTTTGAGTCATCAGTATAGTTAAGAGTCGTGGGTATCTGTTATGTAAAAAATGCACAGTTTCTTTGAGAAACTGTGATATTTGTCATTTTGTTTATCTGTTGCATGTATAACCTTATATGCATTCTGAATAGAAACACTGTGTTTTAGAGTCAAAGTTCACTAAAGAAAGTTGGGGATAAACAGAGACTCAAGATGAGATTTATATCCAATATAGATTTAACCCTAATACTGACCCCTGAAGCATCTTATACATATAATTCATCTTTACATAATTTGCAGCCACCCTGATGATGATGTATTAAATTCTAACTAAATAAATTGTATATTGTATGTACAGGCAAAATATGTACAGACCAACTTTAATATGTTTTTATATTTAGTTATATATCTTTTTAAGCATAAAGATGTAACATGGTTCTGCTTATTGCTGTAACTGTTTCTTCTTGTTGTGGTTTTCTTTTTATGATAATAGTGGGCAATGAAGTGTTGTCTGAAAATTGTATGATACTTTAGATTAATACTACTGCATTGAGTGATTCCTATTTCTGTTTTGCAGGAAGCCAGCCTTTCAATTTGGGCTTACTTCAGCGACAACACAGCAGTCCCACTAAGCATATATGACCCCAAGGATTACAATCTTAACGCCTCCACACTGGATGACAAGGTGGCCTCTATTTTCCAAGAGCCTCAGCAAAGGTGGCCGGTCATCGTTGCAGAGGGGGAGGGATCCGGGGAGCTTGTACGTGTGGAAATGACCATATGCGAAGCATGCCAAAAGACTAAACGAAAGAGTGTTATCGCTTCTTCCCCAGTTCACGTAAAAGTCCGGTTTGGTCCTGACGAGGACTCTGATGAGGAAGAGGGAGAGGTGGAGTTGGGGACTAAAGGGCCAGTTAATACCAAGAGACCGATCCTCGATCCAAACCTGGGTGGTACTGGATACGAGCCGTCCAATGAGCAGCCTGCGAGTGTGCCGATCGACTATACCAACTTTCCCACTATCAGTAACCAAGATCGGCCAACTGCGGAGGAGGGGGGTGAAGAAGAGGAGTTTACCCACTCGCCTCGCAGCATGACAGATTTGGAGATTGGCATGTATGCCCTCCTAGGTGTATTCTGCCTGGCAATTCTGGTTTTCTTGATCAACTGCATTGTTTTTGTCCTCAAGTACCGCCACAAGCGAATCCCACCTGAAGGTCAAGCCAATACAGACCATTCCCACCACTGGGTGTTCCTAGGAAATGGGCAGCCATTACAAGCTCAGAGTGACCTTTCGCCTCAGACAGTGGAAAGTCAAAGTAATGCTTTGGAGGCGCCACAGACCTGCTGCCATGGGGACCACCACAGTAGTGGTAGCTCTCAGACAAGTGTGCAAAGCCAAGTGCATGGGCGAGGAGATGGGAGTTCGGGCGGCTCCACCAAGGAGCATGGGGAAGATGCAAGTTCTCCCACGTCTAAGCGCAAGCGAGTCAAATTTACCACCTTCACCACACTACCTGCTGATGAGCTGCCCTACAACTCGATCCCTATCGCTGATGATGAGGACATTCAGTGGGTGTGTCAGGACATGGGGTTCCAGGACCCCGAAGAACTACATGACTACATGCGCAGGATAAAAGAAATAGCCTGATGGTTGCATTGGGATTTCTTAAACAAACCTTTTCTTTCTAATCTCTTCTTTTTCCGTCTCACTCTTAAGAATTTATCTTTTCACACAGAGAGAGAATGTGACTAAGGACCGTCTGTCCTGATTCTCCCCGAGTGTTACTTTTGCACAGTGCTCTGGCTCTTTTAAGCTGTTCAACCTTTTTTGGAAGTTTTGCTTAAATCAGTGGATGAAAAGCCAAAACATAGACTAGGTGATATTTTAATCTCTAGCACAAATGGCTTTAGTGTGTGTTTCATCCTTTCTCAGGCGAAGAGGACATACAATCTCAAAGGGAAAATACACAGTTTTGAGTTCTGAGCAGTGGTGTCAAAATGGTTCCTCAAGTGCTCCATCACTCCGGATGGGAGAAGGTATGGGTCACCCTGCCTTGGACAGGATATTTCTCAGAGGAATGCTGCACTGTGCTTGTTGTTTTGTTTTTTTTTTGAAACATCCGAATATTCTTATTCAACAAAGATGCCTTTGTAATGCAGATTTCCATTTCACTCAGAGAAAGGTGTTTGAAAGGGGTTGTCCTCATGGCATTATTGACAAACTACCGTTAGTTGAATATCAAAGGCAGTGCAGCATTTTGGCCAGTATTGAAAAATATTGTGTGTCTTTTCCATTTGTCAACACCATATTTGTGCCACATTTATTTTTTACAATTTTTTTCACATGTAGCATTTTCTACTACATCCTAGTTATGGCATCTCTGATTCACTCATTTTCCTGTTAAAAGTCGTATGCCTTATTAAACCATCACAACCTTTCTGTTGACGCCATGTTTGTTTGCATCCCAAAGTGTTGAAGTGAAAAACAGCTAGTTACCCAGACTACTGTGTGTAATGGAAGTTATACCTGGAAGGAACTTCTTTGTATGACATTCAAGTATCTTCATATCTCCAGCATTTGTATGCATGAAAGGAGAGTTTGAGACACAGCCAGCTGTTCTTTATCCCCCCTCGGATTTGTAAATGTGTGTCTTGTGATAATAATCTAATCATTCATACATAAAATACCAGTAGAGGACATATAATGTTGTGCCATGCTCTACATGCATGCAATTCCAGACACTTTGCCTCCTGTGTGCATACCATATTATTGTCTACTGACACTCATTGTTAATTAACGTTCATGCTTCAGTTCTTGGAGAGTGAATAGATGCAGAGGTGCTGATGTCTACAGTTTAAGCGCAGCATTTACTTTTTGTTATATTAGCACATTCACCTGAATGGGAAGTGAAGCAGGACTTGAAAAAGGGCGTATTTGCTTCTGGTAGCCTTTTCTTTCATTCTCACTTTTTCAATGTGGAGTCAAACCCAATGCTTTTGCCAGGTTACAAACAACAAAAAGGCAGAGTTTCATCTCTCTTACAGGAGTTATATTATATGGCATATTTCAGAGGTGCAGCTGCGGGTGGGTGGGGTAAGAATGATTTTAAGGGCCCAAGCACTTTGGGGGGGCCCCCAGAGATCATCTTTTTAGTAGTAACAGTACTAGCAGTAATGTAGTCATATGTTTGGTGTGGTAGGGGGCCCGACCTTATCTGATTTTGTTTTTTGTCAGCTTAATAGTTTTTTGGGTTTTTTTTTTTGGTTAGCAATGTTGGCACCTTTGTAGCTGTTGGATTTGTCTGAAGTTTCAGACGTGTTATTAATTTTTTTACTGTTATACCGTTTCCTTATACCTGTTATATTTCCTTATAGAATGCAAATGAACACTACTTGAGCACATGCAAGATGCACGACTCGGAGGTGTAGATAAATAAAAAGGTGATCATTTTAATCAATAAAATTTAATTTTTGTTTTTATTTAAACCATTTGTTTGTTCATATCAGTTTTTTATTATAATGAGACTGGAAAATGCTTTATTAAATTTGCCTTTTTAAATCTAAATTATGCCTTTTTTGCAAGGTTTATGTTACTTTTTTTAGCTATTTACATATTTTTAACTTTTATTAATACACTGGTTATGTAGACATGGTAGGTTTTTATAGTGCATATTAAAGGCATTGTATGCACTAAAACTGCTTGTTTAAGTTTTTATAGATCAGTGAAGGATCACTGTAGGGGGATACAACCTGATTCATTCATTCACAAACACGTTCACCTCTCCATCATCATGTTTTTGTCACCTGCACATCATTCACAACTTAATAAGTCTTCAGTCATTGTTTTTTGTTTAAACTGCTCATTCACAAACACTGGTTAAAACTGTGACATGGTAGGTTTTTATAGTGCATATTAAAGGCATTGTATGCACTAAAACTGCTTGTTTAAGTTTTTATAGATCAGTGAAGGATCACTGTAGGGGGATACAACCTGATTCATTCATTCACAAACACGTTCACCTCTCCATCATGTGTTTTGCTCACCTGCACTCATTCACAACTTAATAAGTCTGTCAGTCGACTAGATGTTATATTTTAATTGTTAATTTGTGGAATTTAACCTGGCTACATCTCAAAATCACAGAGGACCTAATACTGACCCCTGCAGCACCTCCTAAACTCTATTTGCAGCAAAGGACAATGTTTTTATTACAAATTATCTACTGGAGCTAATAGATTTTATTTAAGTTATGAAAATAAAATAAAAAACAGAGCAACCTGTGTATTTTTTTGCATTATATTTTTCCAAATGTCCTTCAGGTGCAAAGGTTTTACCTGTTAAGCGTCGGCTATTTTACTTTTCGATCCTAATGCAATTCATACGTACAGTGATGGAGGCTTGGGATGAACATAAAATCAAAAGTTAATACACCAATCCAGTGTGTTATTAAGATTAACCAATAGGGCGTTAACACTTAATAAAAGTCCTGGCAAGTTTCTAGCTGAGCTCGCACATATTTCATTTTTTTTTTTTTTTTTTTTTTTTGTTTAAAAATCTTCTTTGATTTAAATGCCATGAAAGAATGTTCAAAACTTTTTGGGTTTTTTTTTCCTTTATGTATAAGAATGGGGAAAATGGAAACCACTGTGTCTGTTTTTTTAAGGAGGTGCTACTAGGTCTCACCATGTCATCATTGGATCTGGACTTGGTATGTTTAAGGCTGACTCTATGGGAACCTGCTAAAGCACGGAAATGGCACTACGGTGCTGTCTCACTTTTAATGTACAGAGCACTGTTACAACTTTCTGTATTTTCCTGAATTAAAAAAAAATCAAACATCCTTGTATTCCCACTTATATGTAAGTACCTAATGGAAAAATACAATACAGAAACCATTGTCGTTGGTCTTTTCATTACTATACAATAACAGCAGTTTCATACACATACAATAATCCATATCTCGGTGGTAAATTTTCTGTAAGGGAGTGGGTTTGGACAGATGCGACCTAATACAGACCTGACAGCCTTCATGTATTTTGCATAGGAGAAGCATTTTAACCTTCAAGAACACAACTATAACTGATTAAAGAAGATGTACAGAGCGCATGAATCTGAAATGATTATAGTTGCACTGGGTTTTTAACTCTCTGACCTCATAGAACCTACATCATCTTCCAATTTAAATTATGATAAATGATAAAATGCTTTAAGCTCTTGATTATCAAATCTACCTTTACAAAAAAAGGCTTTATTTAGAATATAAAATTTTGTAAGTTGGTTTATCCCAAATAGGCAAGCCAAAGGTGAGGGTGGGGCAGAAAAAGTCCCTGAGATTTACAGTGCCTTGAAAAAGTATTCATACCCCTTGAAATTTTTCACACTTTGTCACCTTACGACCACAAACAAATGTATTTTATCGAGATTTTCTGTGATAGACCAACACAAAGTAGCACATAATCGTGAAATGATATACGGTTTTCAAAAAGCTAATAAAAATCTGAAAAGTGTGGCTTGCATTTGTATTCAGCTCCCTGTACACTGATACCCCTAAATAAAATCCAGTGCAACCAATTGCCTTCAGAAGTCACCTAATTAGTTAATAGAGTCCACCTGTGTGTAATTTAGTCTCAGTATAAATACACCTGCTCTGTGAAGGCCTCAGTGGTTTGTTAGAGAACACTAGTGAACAAACAGCATCATGACGACCAAGAAAATCACCAAACAGGTCAGGAATTAAGTTATGGAGTTTTTAAGTTAAAAGCAGGTTTAGGTTATAAAAAAATATCCCAATCTTTAAACATCTCAAGGAGCACTGTTCACTCCATTGTCCAATAATAGAAAACGTATGCCACAACTGCACACCTAACAAGACATGGCCGTCCACTTAAGCTGACAGACAGAGCCAGGAGAGCACTGGTCTGAGAAGCACTCTGAAATAAGCTGCAGAAATCTATAGCTCAGGTGGGAGAATCAAATATTAATAAACTTTTGGAAAAATTTGTCAAACTTGTTGAAATAGTTTTAATAGTAATGTTAAATAGGATCAACTAAATTTTAACCAGTATAAAAAAATTGAGTTATCTGACTTGTTAAGCTAGTATAAATAAATGGATTTTTTTAACACCTCAATTTTGATATAAATTACTCAGGACACCTTTGGCTTTTCGTAAGAGATGGCAGTTTTACCGCTCTTTCAATGTAAATGCCTATGTTTAGTCACATATACTCTTTTACAGCACAGTGAAATTCTTTCTTCGCATATCCCATCTTAGTAAGTTGGGGGGTCAGAGCGCAGGGTCAGCTATGATACAGCGCCCCTGGAGCAGAAATGTTTAAGGGTCTTTCTGGTCTTTAAATCAACAGTTGGCGGTGGTGGGGCTTGAACTTAGGTCTTCAACTCAGCGCCTTAACCATTTAAGCCACCACTGCCCCTAAAAAAACTCAGTGCGCCGGATCAGCTATAATACAGCGCCTCTGTAGCAGGAAGGGTTAAGGGTCTTGCTCAAGGACCAACGGTGACTGGCTGGCGGTGGTGGGGCTTGAGTCCAGGTCTTCTTGGTCTATACATTAACAACTCAGAACCTTGAGCCACCACTGCCCCTTAAATTTAAATAGTCTTGCACAGAATTGTAGTGCTTAAAGATAATGGCTTCAAATTGTACATGCTTTTGAACAAACACTGGGAATTTTAAAGAACAGAAATGGGTTTGAGATTAGCAATTACTTTAAAGAGTAAAACAATCAAGCGTATTAGTTGTTTTTTGGTCTGTTTTTTTAACTTTAAAGTATAAAGTTAAAATGTACTAGGTAGGGCCAAACAGAAATACAATGTTAATCAGTAACAGCTTAAAAATACTAAATCAATATATTATTTACATTTGCAGCATTTGGCAGACGCCCTTATCCAGAGTGACTTACATTATTCCCATTATACAACTGAGCAATTGGGGGCTAAGGACCTTTCTTAGGGGCCCAGCGGTGGTGGCTTGGTGGTTCTGGGAATCAAACCCAGGTCTTTAAGTTGGTAGGCTTCACCCATTTTAGCCATATACTAAAAGTAGTAAAGCTCAACACTTTACTATCATTTTACTACTTCTATAATTCTCACAGAAGCTAAAGGCAAGGTCAGAGAAAAGAATAACCCACTCCACCAACGAGTAATCATCTGTGATACTGAACTGTTATTATACGGCTGTATCAAGAAGGTCCTCACTCATTCAATGTACACAGTAAAGACGCTTTTTTTTTTTAATATTGCCTACAAGAAGCAATCGATTTAACTGAGCAGAAATCTTTATTTTTTTTCTTTGTACTTCAGACCTGAAAGCTCACAAAATGCAAAATGAACATGGAGGATCTGACCTGCAGTGAACCCCTGCATTAATGGCTCAATTACTATAGAGAACGTTTTCAGTAGTAAATAAACTGGTCACATAGACTAATGATCTGATACTGCTACAGATCTTTCGTTTTGAAGGTAATGTCAGAAGGTGACTTTTTTTTTTTTTTTTTTTTTTTTTTTTTACCTCCAAGCCTGTGTGTTTATTTAGTCCCAACACTTTTCATCCGCTGCGATACAACATCAGCGCTCTGGAGACAAACCCAGCATGTAAACACTTGTGCAACCGTGTATGCTAAAACGCGCACACGTTTGAGTCCGTTCTTGGGAGGTACAGAAATACCTTCTGTCACTAAGGCAGCATTATAAATCACAGGGCGGCTCTTTGGGCTGGAAAAAAAGATTATTTTTCAAGTCTAGTGCCAAAGCATGTCGTAGTAAACCTTCTGAATGAGTCATCAAGTCCAAGACAATATACACATCTATATACACAGAATTTTTTGTACATCTTGTTCCAGATGTTAGTCTGACTTTTCCTTCTATAATCACCTTCAAACTTCTGGACTTTCCAGACACACTAATTTATGTCATGTGACTGTGGGGATTTGATCATTCAGTCACAATATTAGTGAGATCAGACACTAATGTTGAGGTGAGGAGGTCTGGGGTTTAGTCGGGGTTCCAGTTCATCCCAAAGTTTACATTTACAGCATTTTGGCAGACGTCCCTATCCAGAGCGATTTACATTTATCTCTTTGGAGGATGCAGAAAATAGGGTTAGGTGGAGACAGATGATTCGCTGTAGAGACCCCTAAAAGGGTACAGCCGAAAGGTCTTTCTTCTATCAGTCCAACACCCTCACCACTCTGAAGTTGTTCAGTGAAGTCAGAATCAGGGTTCTGTACAGGAAATCTTTTACTCCATAACATCCAGAACACAGCATGTCTTTATGAAGATCAGAGGTTTTGTGCACAGGGACATTGTCATACTGGAACAGAGTTTGAGTCTTAGCTAGTAATGCTAGAACATATTAAGATATTCCAGACGTTTGGAAAAGACGTACCTACTGTAGGTGTTCACAAACTTTGTCCATATAGCACAGAAACCTACTCAACAGAACCTACTACTATTTCAGAAGTAAACTTTTTTCCTGTTTAGTAAAAAAAAAAAAGGTTTGTGGTTTGAAGGATAAAGGGAAGTTTTTGGAACCTCTGTGAAAAAGGGCCGTTCTTTAGAAATGAGTTTTAACATTTATTAAAAACTAATAGCATGGGAGGAAATGGAATCTAAATGGGATTTTTTTTGAAAGAGAGCGAATGAATAGTATAATTGACTGAAATGCTATCAGTGTTATTTTAAAATTCTGATCAGAAACACACAGGGCAAATTGCCCTGAAGCCAAAAAAAACCCCCTAAAAAACAACAAGCTAGCAAAACTTATCGTATCTATTCTCTCCTTGCCACAACTTTATTAATATTCAGGATTACATGTGGATCTTGGCGTTTATGCGTAATTAAAGACAAACAGTGAAATGGTAATAAATGGCACGATGTTAGCAGGGAAGCCTGTTCTTTTCTCTTTACAAAACCCAAACGCATGTCAGCGTAATCTACTGCGGCTTTTTTATACTGTGCTGCATGTTAGAACAGCTTCTCTTTCTTTTTCTTTTTTTTTCCACCTGATTGTCATTTCAATAGGCTTTCAGAGAGAAATCGTTTTGCTGCATTCAGGTTTGTCGGAATCTTTTTCATGTGCTGAATGCGAACGAGGCTGCAAAAGAAAACCTGCGTTTAATACTGCATTACAGAGCAGATCATTAATTACAATAAAGATGATGGATTCCTGAATCTGATTGAGAACGTGATGACATCTATGAGTCGTAGGAGAAGGGAGCCGAATTTAAAAACTTAAAATGCAGAAACAGGCAGTTTTTTAGCGCATTTTTCGCACTTAAATTTGCAGAATTTGGCGAACACCCTTATCCAGAGCGATATACATTTATCTAATTTATAAACTGAGCAGTCGGGGGTTAACGGCCTTACTTAGGGGCCCAAAAGTGGTAGCTTGGTGGTGCCGGTTTAGCATTCCAACACCTTAACCACTGCGCTAGCACCTCCACTTGCAATTTGTGCAGACTGGTTAGAGGGTGAACAGAAAGCATAATATATTCTTGGAATTAGTACAGTAAGATGTGATAAATTGTAGTATATTATAGTATTCACTACATTATACTGTAGCATTCCATAGTATTAAATCTAGCAAATTAAATGTAGTATACAGTATTTTACATTAACAGCATTTTGGCAGACACCCTTACGGCAGACTTTTTCATTTATCTCATTTATACTACGTAGCAATTGGGGGTTAAGGACCTTGCTCAGGGGCCCTTATTAGTGGCTTGATGATGCTGAGAACCGAACCCCAGGCTTTTTGGTATCAGTCTAACACCTTAACCACTAAGCCACCAATTCCACCACTTCCCAATTTTACAAGTTACTAGATTAAACTAGAAGACTGCGAAAGAAACTCTATTTAGTTTATTATAGTATTTACACTCAGTTAATATTTACACCAAACTATAGAAAGAACTGTAATAAACTGATTAACAATATTTTAGTAGAGTTGTTCCAACGAAAATTAGCACTAAAAACTGAACGGTTTGTTAACATGATGTTTGCTTTTATTGTTTTGAGGGATTTTGTGTGTGTTGCATTGATGCACACTTTAATCTGTGCTTTAAAGTTTGTAAAAAATTACTAATTAACGTAGTCATTAGTTTAGAACAGTTACTATAAAAAGTCTTACCACAAAAGAATTTTATTTTATTTACTATCAAATCACTGCACTATTTACCACAGGAAAATGTTCTATAGGGAAATGTTCTATAGGGAAACTTACTCTACAGTAATGATGGCATGTTATTTTATATGTGGAGACGGGAGTGTCTGCACTCATTTAATTTTAAGAATAATGATTTTTAGCCCAAGCGACTCTCCTGAACTCATTTTATTAAACACAACCCCTGGCTTTTAGATATGGCGCAAATTCAAACTAGCATTATTGCTAGTCGGGACAGTATTTGCTAGAAGACAAGAAAAAAAAAAGATGTCGGGACAGAATTTGCTAGAAGACAGTAATGAAGAGCTTGCCAGACATGGCTGCATATCTATACATAATTAAGGTGTATACAGGGCTACGCTAATGGATAAAGCAGTTTGTCTTCCTGTAAGCTGAAAAAACAGCAAATCCTGTAGAGATGAAAATGAGAGGCAAATCGCCATTTAGGGCTTTGCTTTAAAAAAAAAAAAAAAAAAAAAAAGAAGGAAGAAAAGAAAAGGGAGAAGTTCAACGTTCCGAAGAGGCAATAACTTTTAAATGACCCTCGCTGTGGACCGGCTTAACACCCCTTCATTCGGTTTTTATCAGTTATCAGTTTTTATAAAAAAAGTCGGAGCTGAATATTGTTTGAGATAAAGAGTTAGAAGGTAGCGTGACCCATGCTTTAAGCTGTGTCAGGGTTGTGTAATCATCTGTAATAAAAACGATTGTGGAGGTACTATGAAGGCTACATGCACACACTTTTTTTTAGAAATACCTTAACATGACATTTAGGGAGTTTAAAAAAGCCTTAAAACTTTTCAACTTTATCCTGAAAAAATCTCAGTGGTCTCTTTGGCATGGTTCTTAGTGCCAGGTTAATGTGTTGGAACCACCGATTCCCATTTTTTTCCTCTTATTGGTTGTGGTATGAAACCTAATCTGGTCTTTTCCTGTCTTTTGCTCACTACAGTTGTAAAGAGTAATAATTCAGGATTATTTAACATTTGTTTTGTCTTCCCATCAACAATGTAACATTTGTCCTCCTGATTTAACTGTTTATGAAGCATGAAATAGAAAATTATTCCTTAATATTGGGTCTCACCAAGTTCATTCCAAGCAGTTGCATAAAAATGAAACCATAATTATAATAAAATTTTAAAATTTGACTTGACGGCAAGAATAATGTACTGTTTCCTTCTTGGCAGCACAAAAGTGGCAATTGGTAGCTGCTCTTGATTATTTGCTATTGACATAATATATGTTATTAGCTTTCAGACTGGATTGGATTTGTACTATTTGTGACAGGACATTATTACTAATCAGACTCTCCAGTGTCACCCAGCTGAAGATGGGTTCTCCCATGAATCTGGTTCCTCTCAAGGTTTTATTCCTAAAATCATCTCAGGGAGTTTTTCCTTGCAACCCTTTCTCATGGGGGATAAATATTAACTTAATTATACATTCGTAATTCTTTTAAATTCCGTTCCCTGTAATTCTTCTTTGAGATGATGTCTATTGTTAAAAGCGATTCAAGTACTTTTGGGGGCCCTCTGGTGATCACAGGGGTCCTAAGCAGTTAGCTTATACCTTAGGCCGGCTCTGGGTTCTAAGCAGTTAGCTTATACCTTAGGCCGGCTCTGGGTTGACGTATTGGACTGGTGATTCGAAGATACCTTAGCTGGAAGCTGTTTAGCTGCATAAATGGTAAGCAGCAATGGCAACCCATGTACTTCAAGTTTCTTTGCCCTGCTTGTTTTCCAGCTCCCCCTGCCCCACCCATTGCTGATTACTGGGATCAGGTGTGTTCAGTCAATCAGCGGCTGAAAGATACCAATTCAGTTAAAGATGGAGTGTAGGAAGACCAAGTTAAATGAAGTCTTCCAGCTTCAAATTTCAACTGCACACACCTGATGCAGGTAAGCTGCATTATTGAATTTTTTTGGTGCTCTTTGCACTTTACTATGTAAACTCTTTTGGGAAAACTTACAAAATACTCTCCAATATTATTTCAATTTAATTGAAATCTCTGGTCAGTAATCAGTTCATTTCTAAGTGAAACATCGACTCTTTGAAGATCCACTTCTTGAACCAATTTTATTCATAAAGCAGTTCTGCTTGGTTCAAGACGATTCCCGCTCTATTTCAACTCCATTCACGCAATTTCTGTCCGGTTTAATTTTTAAATTATTTGTCCTAAATAATTTTTTAATTTATACAGATAAATAAACAGATATGTTACAGTACTAATGTGTTAGTGTGTGGGGAATTTTACTGTGTCAGGTGGTTGAGTTCACTAAGGAGCTCACTGTGGGGTTGATCCTGACTGTTCAACCTGTTGCTCTTGGTTTTTAGGCACCTGAACTTTTTCCTGAGGGTAGAAGAAAGAACAGTCTGTGCGGCGTGAGTGTCCTTGATGATGCTGCAAGACTTACGGAGACACCGCTTCCCGTAGACGTCCACAATGGTGGGGAGTAGGGTCCCAATAATGTTTTTACCACCCTCTGCATATATTTGCGGTCTGCACAGAGCAGAGATGCCTTCTTAAGGAGGTGTTAGGGTACCAATTTAAGTCCTCAGAGATGTGGATCCCCAGGAACTTGAAGCTGGTAACATGTTCAACCATCTTCCTATTGTTGTAGATGGGTAAGTGTGCGTTACCTTTTCTTCTTCTAAAGTCCACAATAAGCTACTTGGTCATACTTTTATTAAAGAGCAGGTTATTGTCAATGCACCACTCGGCCAAGTGCTTTACCTGTTCTCTATATTTTGTCTCATCGTTGTTGTTGATGGACCAATTAATGTTGTGTCGTCTACAAATTTTATCATGGTATTAGAACCATGCACAGGGCTGCAGTCGTGTGTGTACAGTAAAAACAAGAAGGGGCTCAGTACACAGCCTTGTGGGCAAGGATGTTCAGGAGAGGATGTAAATAGACTTAACATTCTGCGGCCTCTTAGACAGAAAATCCAGTATCAACTGCATAGAAAGGTGTTGATGCCAAGATCAGTAAGTTTACTGATCAGCCTGGAGGGGATGACTGTGTTGAATGCTGAGCTGAAATCGACGAACAGCATTTATGTGTAGGTGTTCTTGTTGTCCAGTTGAGTTAGTATGCTGTGTAATGTTAGAGAAACTGTATTTTTAATGCTCTATTTTCCTGGTGTGCAAATTGATGAGGGTCTAATGTGGGCAGAAGGCTTGTCTTGAGATGTGCTAGGACTAACCGCTCAAAGCACTTCATGATTATAGGTGTAAATGCTACTGGGAGGTAGTCATTAAGGCACATGGGTTTAAAGTGTGTACGCACTGGAACGATGGAGGTCAATTTAAAGCAAGACCACCCTGATTTATACTGATTTACACTTTTATTAAACATTTAATGCATTTACTTCTCGATTCATTTCGATTCCTTGATCGATTCTTAGTGGTTTACCCTTAATCTCTCTCCAGTGCAACTCTCTTTCCAATGCAATTAATTTTTTGATTGATTTTTTTTTTTTTTTTTATTCAGCTGAAGTCACTCTTAAATTTAACTTGTTCACTAATTTAGTTTCCCATTAATTCTGAATTTAGATTATTTTTTAAACCATAAAATAGCTTTAAAGGAATTTTGTTTTATACTTAAACCCACAATTTTTAAAATAATAATGGATTGAATTTACTTTGACAATGAAAACACAAGTAAGAGAAAAATAAACTAATGAGAAGCAGGAAGTAAGTATGTGAGTAACAATAAACAGCACACGCATTAGGATCTGTAACACTTTTCATACATTTTCATGTATCTTTAGGTTTAAAATATACAAACCATGACCTTCATGGATACTAGGAGTTTCAGAAAGTTTGTTCCCTTGGGCAGTTTTTATGCTCTGAATCTTTATCGACAACCGTTGTGGTTTATCAAATGTCATTGACGACCGCCACCTTAAGTGTATTCTTTCTTCATCAGCATTCAGCCGAATAGCATTTGCTGGGTGCACAATGCTAATCAGATCCGCATGACGGCTTCACTGATGACCGCGGTCATCTATCATGGCGTTTGACTGATGACGCCTTCCCCTGGGTGAAAACAGATGAGTTTGCAGTCTCCGATTTATCGGCCAAGTAATGTTTGACAGCCTGTATTGATACGGTTCACATCATTGAAGCTGAGTTAACCAGACAACGCTCGAAACACTGTGCTCTTGCTAACGTTCCACCAATTAGAAGTGATTCATTCTCACCTCACGCGCACATAAAACACCTAAGGGAGATGATGCTATCTGACTCGAGTGATCGCTAAACATGTGTGGCACATAAATAGAGATTGTGGCTACACAGTTTTCTAGCACAGCGATCCGATCCGAGTGTTAAAAGACAAATATTATTACGCTTCATCGACTACATTAGTCAGGACTGCGATGGAACTATAGACGATGGATGTTAGCGATCGAGCTATGTAAATTTAAACCTAGTAAAAAATGTGGGAACAAATACATATACAGAAATGTTAATATGGTGAAGATTTGCCGTTGTTGTCATTGTACACCACAGGCAATTTTCCAGACCAACGCCGAAAACGTTTTTTTCTTTTTTTCCCTTTCAAATTTTCTTTCATTAATCTTTAATTAAAATGGGTATGTTACATAATTCCTTCAGATTTAATATTAATGTAAACTTTATACAAATTAACATTTTATAGTCGTCGGTTTATCATGTTGAAGACTAAAAGCCACATTGAGTGTGAGTTTTTCTCACACACTGCCGCCGAAACTTTTGTCCAGCATAAAAAAAAAATTTTTTTTGTAAGGTGTTTTGACAATTTAGAACCAACTTAAGATCGAAAGACAAAATCCAGAATTGCAAACCAGCGCTGTAGACTATGGTGGTTTTAAGGCCCAGCACACACTTTTCTGATCCCGCAGTTTTGGTGTGTGTGTCTCCATATTTTGGACATACTGCCAGTATCTTATCTTGTCTTCTGTTTTAATATGTGGCTCCAGTATTGCTAGCAAAATATCAAACTGAACCACTGACATCCTGAAATGAACTTTAAATCTCTGACAAATGTTTAGGATAACAAATAAAAAAAAAAAAAAAAGGGTATGAAAATTTCGGACTTATTTTGCAAAGATGTTACAACATCATGTGAAATCACGCACTTTTACACCGTTTACTGAAGCCCAAACTTCACTTCAATTTAATAAAGATTATAATATTGCCGGAATTTGTGTTTATTAGCCCAGCCATTAGCTGTTCTGACAATCTTTAACATTTTAAATACGTATTTGTGCTTAAATTGACCCAATAATATGTCTTCTTACCCAAACCCAAGCAAGAATATTAGTCCAACAACATTTTTGCTATTCCTTCATTTAATTAGTTGAATTTTACAGATTATCTTAACCCCACCCCTAAAAATTGCCCACCTGGGATATGTCTGCCCACACTTTTATGGTGGGCAAGAACCGGGCCTATACTTAAGTACGATGCGAAAAATGTTCTTTTAGTTACTCTATTTAGGAAGTGCTTATAATTTAATATTATACAAAGAAAGAAATGACATCTTTAGAAATTCTCTACAAAATATTTAAACAGATTTTCGGTGAAAAATTGTAAGCTCTTGCAACCGTGTCTGGGCTGATGGTTCATATCAAGTTGCCTACACTTACTTCTAAGCGTACCAAAATTCAAGTCCAGGTGATGCTTTAACTTTGGATCGATCCTTCAACTTGATTTCTTCGAGTGTGAAATTCTAAAGTAATTACACTGGTGGTTGGGCCAATAAATAGAAAGAAGATTTCTGGAGTGTCAATTGTGGGGTATATTTTAAGCCTGTTTGATTTTAGCCTCATTGATTTAGAGAAAGAATAGAAGAGACGTTAAGCGTGGGCTCTATTACGTAAGCAATAAAACAGGAAGCTGCTGTTAATAATAAATTACAGAGTGGATTTCTTACCTCATACAGGTTACCTCAGTAATTCGTCATTGGCTAAAATGTATTAATAAAAGTCAAATCTGAGTTTTATTCGATAATATCGTTTCTATTATAATTATGGACAAGAAACCTAAAACACTTTCACCTTGTTTTCTTTTTCAAACATTGGTGTGTCTTGAAACTTGGATAAATGGACATTTTGGAAAATAAATAAATTTTTGGACCAGCTGTTTTTCCATCATACAGGTTAGCTACAATTTATTAATAAAAGTAAAATGAGTTTTTGTTTGATATCGTTTCTTTTAAGGCTATAAAACATCAGTTTTCGTAGTTATTATAATTGTAGACATAAAGCGTAAAACACTTACATAAATGCCATACAAAACATCAGCTGAAATTTCTTTAAGAAATTCAGTCTAACAGAAATAAAGGGAACCTTTCAGTAAAAAAAAAAAAAAAATCGGTGGTATCAAAAAAATTCAAGACTTGCCAACAGATGGCAGCAGAAGGGAGCACAGCCTTACGCTGCAATCTGTTGCCATGACTTAAAACTTGCCTAGTACATTCTGGAAAATAAATTAATTTTATCTTTTGACCAATCAGATTTAAGAGTTTACCATTGCAATCAGACAGCTGTTTTTTCTTCTTCATACAGGTTACCTTAGTAAGTCATCATTGGCTACAATTCATTAATAAAAATCAATTTTATTCGATTATATTGGGGTTTGGTTTTTTGGGGGGTTTTTTAAGAGTTCACCAGTGTTTGAATCACCGATTGGTGTTTCTAATAAAAGTGTAGGACGTTTTTGTAGGTCTAATTAATCGAACCGTAATGTACGGCGAGTTATTCTGGTTTGGTGCAACCAATTATGAGATTAAAACAGGTGTGCAAAACTGTCTGCCCTTTTATGGACTTGGGGGCTGTAAAAAATAGGAATGCTTTTTATACGTAGACCCATTATAAGCAAACTGGTGCATCATTGCTCTACTTAAGCTATAGTTGATTAACCTTTTTAATTATCCCTGGCAAGCGTGTGGCTGTGTTCCACGAGGGACGTCACGCTACTTGCGCGAGTCGAGAATTCCCTTAGAGACGATAATTGTCATTAAAGGTTTGCTTTCAGGCAGGTCCCAGGGCGCCATTGACGTTTGGCGCAATTAAAAGCAGCAAAGCATCTGCTATCTGTCATCCCTATCAATTGATAACTAACAGGCAGACAGGAAGAGATGTTTACTTCGTTTCAACAAAGCCAGGAAGTGAAGCTGGTGCAGAATTGATTTCTTGCTCTCTGTCTTGTCATTTATATTCTGGTACTCTGTTGCAGGTTAACATTTGAAAAGCACATCGCGTGGCGTTTGGGTCTGATAGGGGGGAAAGAGCTGCTTTAAATGCGTGTCACTGTCAAAATACAATGGGACCGAAATTTTAGTGGGTTTCTTCTCTTGCGCTGATGTCGTTCATCCTCCCGCAGAATACAAATGCTAAACCTGGTATCGGCTTTCATTGGTTATGAAAAATATCTACCTGTATTAAAACACATGACCATTACAATCCTTAGGTGGGTTTTTTTTATTGTTCTATACCAGATGTTAGTCTCACTCTTCCTTTTATAATAATCACTGAACTTCTGTGCAGGTTTTCCACTAGATTGTGTTGTTTGACTATGGGGATTTAATTATTTAGCTACAGTAGTATTAGTCAGATAAGGTCTGGGGTGCAGACGGGGTTCCAGTTCATCGCAAAGGTGTTCAGTTAAAAAGGATTGAGTCAAAGTCAGTGCTCTGTACAGAACAATCCAGTTCTTTACTTCCATAACATCCAGAACACACCATGTCACGTCTTTACAGAGCTCAGGGGTTCTTGGAAATCTGAGTCTCCTGAGTCTTTTAAAGTACTTAATTTAGTAAGGTTTCTGACTGCTTTTGTCATGGTATTTAATCCAAGTCCTTGGACTCATAAAGCTCTCTCTCGCACACACACTTCCAGATCTCGCTGTTTAGATGAATCTATTTTGAAAATTTTTTACTGATTTTACAATTTTGATGAGTTGAACAGTTAATAGCTAACAGCTAACAGCTATACAGAACAACCGGATGGTGTAAATTTTTTGTTTATTTGATCTATGTTGTTAATTTAGGACTCGACTGATCCGAGTAAATGAAGAGAAAGATTTATGAATCCCTGTGTCATATCAACGATCTGGTTATTTAGCTTTGATGAATTCTGTTTCGTTTATCTCTTTTCCACATCTCTATTGTTTGGGTAAAAAAAAAAAACTCCAAAGGTGTCAAAAACCCAGCACACAAACTACACAGAAAAACAGAGTAAGCTAGACAGACCTCCTTATTCTCTTTGATTCTCAAATCATATGACATGTTCAAAATGTGGCATTTTTGTTATAAAAAAAAAAAAGAAAAAAAAAAGAAAAAAAAGGGCGATACTAAGACAAAAAAAACTTATTTTTATTTTAAATAAATGTCTAAATTGTAAATTCAAGCACAGTCTTTGTCATATACAAAGGTAGAAAATAGAAATAATAATACAGAATTAGTAATTCGCGACTGTAAATCATGACAACTCAACTGTCAGATCACATAAGGCCAAAATTGTAAAAACAATCTTGAGTCGCTAACAACAAAAGTGTGAGTCTGAAGCACAAAAAGTTGCAGCCTGAAAGGAATTTAAAACTAGCTAAACAAATGCTTTTGAAAAGTTATCGTACCTACACAATCGTTTGTACAGCACATAAGAACAAAACACCTTTTTTTTTTTTATTGAAATACAATTATTTTATTTTTATCCATTTAATTGTACTTTTCCACTGTTAGTCATATTTTATTAATTTGTGATAAACATTTAACTTGATTAACATGGTAATTAACATGGTAATTTTTGGAAAAAAAGAGAGACGAAGCAAGAATCAGTAGAGCCCAGAAACACACATGACCTTATATTCAATTAATTTATAAACTCCAAGCAGAGAAATCAACAGTTACATAATATGATGTCTTCTATTTTCCCAAAACAAGTGACTATCGGTGTGCAGGAATTCCAGCTCCAACCTGAGAAAACATCTTACAGAAAGTTTCATGATAATTATTTGAGACATACAGTAACTATGGACACTTTACTTACTGTAAATGACTATCAAATCGTACACATTCACTTCGTTTTCACCTTAGCACCGCGTATTGACCTGCCGCCTCCGCTCGAATTTATTACAGCGCTTAAAATTCCCTTACGATCCTACTCTTAAGGGCAAGTTCTCCACCATCCCAGCTGTCATTTTGGTTTGCAGCCAGTAGCTTGCACTCTAATTGTTTTTAACAGCTATCGTTGCAGCCACGACTTATTGCTGTATTGTTTTCATGGCAGCTCCTACATAAAAGTTTAAAAACTCAAGGGAAATAAATGAGCTGACGTTCGTAGGAGCCAGAGCCCACAGAGCAAATAAAAATCTCATTCACAATCAAAACAACTTGGGTGGGAGAAACCGATTCGCCACTAGATAAAAGTCAGGTGCAATGAAGATAATGTTCTAACAGCGATGTGTGTGTGGGGGAGAGAGAGAGAGATGGAGTGTACAGTATATTACAGATAAATGAAGAGATGTCTGAAGGAACAAAGAGAAAGTGCCGGTTGATATCTAAACATATTAGGTTTTTGCTAGAAATCAGTTTTGATTTTTCCAGCAAAATAATTAAAACACAATCTAGACTAATGATCAAACATATTAAAAACTGACCGATGGTGTATTTTAATAAGGTTCAAGCCCAGTGAATGACCTGAAACAGTTAAGACCAAAGCCGTAAAACTCATATAAACCATAAAAACATTGTAACCTTCCTATAGAACATGTAGTACATTTTCCTCTGGTAAATACTGTAGTGATTTGATAAATATATCAGAGTAAATTGTGTTGTGGTAATTCTACTACACTTACTTATAGTAACTGTACTATAGTAAAGTATAAGTATATTCAGTTCATTGTCATTGTGCAGGGTACGTCTACAGAGCCAATGAAATGCATTTTTCGCATATCCCATCTTAGTAAGTTGGGGGTCAGAGCGCAGGGTCAGCTATGATACAGCGCCCCTGGAGCAGGAAGGGTTAAGGGTCTTGCTCAAGGACCCAACAGTGGTTGACTTGCCGGAGGTGGGGCTTGAACCCAGGTGTTTCTGGTCTTCAGATTAACAACTCAGAACCTTAACCATTTGAGGTTAACAGTTGGGACCAAACTAACCAATGACACAAAGACAAGGGGAAGCACATGACAGGAACATATGGGGAACAAAAATCATATGACGGGATGTAAACAAAGGGCATGAACAAGGAACAAAAACATGAAACACAAAACCTTACATTTGTCATGTGTTTTCCTGCTTGTCAATTGCTTGTCTCATGGTTTTGAGTTTAGTTAATTGTTAGTTTGTGTATTTGTATCTTTGTGTTTCAGTTTGTCCTGATCTTGCTTTGTTGTATGTCACGATCGGTGTTAATGTCACTGTCTATGTTCAATGTTGCGGTTGTTGTTCATGTACATGTTACGTCAGGCCACTCTACGGTACAGAAGTTTCTTGCTTTTGTTTCACTGTCTTTATTAATAAAACTGCACTTAAACTAAATTAAACTCTCGACTCGTAACAGCTACAGTATTTACCACAGTAGAACGCTGCAGTAAGACATAGTAAATACTGTAATATACTACAATTTACTACAGTGTACTGTACTAAATCCTAAATTATACTATGCCATTTTTTTCATGTGGAAGGAGTCAAGTGTGAAAACAACTTTTGCTGATTACTTACAAACCCTCTGTATAAAAGCAGTATCATAAAATGTGTGGTTGTGGTTATGTTGTGGTTTCTCGTTCATGTTAACTTCTTGTCTTTGTCACGTGATTCCCCTGTCCATTTGTCATGTTTCTATTAATTTTTAGTTCTGTCGTATCATTGGTTTATTTTGGTCATGTGTCCCACATTGTGTTCAAGTGTTTCTTGTTTAATTTGTGCATTGATACCCTCTGTGTTTTTGTCTTGGTCTTGCTTTGTTGCTTGTAATGGTTGATGTCTTTGTCACATTACGGTTCAGGTTCCAGTTATGTCAGGTTAGGTTGTGTTAGATTAGTTCTATGTTTTAGTTTTTCCTTTTCTAGATCTGTCTTTTCTTTTGCTATTTCTATAATAAACTGCACTTGCATTCCAACCTAACCTGATAAATCACAAACTTGAATCTATTTTTCGGCTGCGTCCTAAAATGACATATTTCTATACCACATAAATCTACAGCACTTGTCAGATGTTCTAATCCAGTGCACTTACATTTATCTTTTTAATACAACTTAGCAATCAGGTGGTTAAGCACCTTTGTCAGGGGCCCACAATGGCAGTTTGGTGTGCTGGGAACCAAACCCTTGTTGTACAATTAGCAGGCCAACACCTTAACCACTGTGCTACCACTTATATCCCTGAAAAGCCATTAGCCATTAATTTTTTTTACATAAAGATAAAGTCTCATTTTTAACCACTAACCAGCCTATTTTTGTTAACACCAAAAATATATAATTACTTTATATTGTACCATGCCATTTTCTTTTCATATTGTTTTTTTATATTTTATCATATTTTTTGGCAACCCACTGAATCCGAATCCGAATCTTGCTCATTCTGATTTTGATTTAATAAGGACCATAAATGATGTCATTTAATCAGTGTAGAAGACTTTTAGGATGTCAGACACTTTTATCTCAGCTCCCTTATCTTAATCACAGCTTTAAATTCTGTAGCACATGACAAAGCCTGCCTCTCTTTCTGCCTCTCTTACACCGCATAGAATTACGACGACGTTTTAAACCAAAAAAAGTGAATGAAATCTTTTGTGTCCAGTGTTGTGTTCAAACCAGCTGTATTCAGAAGCTATGCACAGATTGGATATGAATTACAATAGTGTAAGCAAGAATACAAATGTATAAAGACAAAAGGGTTCGATATTATCACATCAGTTTCAGGCCTCATTCATATGTGGAAATAAATTAGATATGAATTAGATATATGCATTGGCCAGATCGGATTTTATGGTATATGCGCTCAGATTGCAACAAGGGCTCTCCTTTCTTCTTCACAGAAAGAGGTAATCGTTTTGCTCCCCTTTAACTATTGTGTGAAAACAAAATATATTGTCTTGGTCCATTGATCATTGCACCATTTTTACTTCCTTTTCCGGTCAGTATGTCTACATTGAGTTGTTTTGCCGTGTATAGTGTAAATAAAGATATTGGATACGGGTCAGTTTTAAAAGATAATGTAAGTTCAGATATAGTCACAAAATCCGTACTGGCCATCAAGATCTGTAGTGTAAACAGTGGCCCAAGAGACAAACGATTCTGGATTAATCCAGGTTTTATCAATTATGTGACTCGGGAATCACAAAGATTCTCTGTTTACTCAAATCAGTTGTTGCTAAAAACAACATAGATATCTACATACATAGATCTACATACATAGAGATCTACATACTAAAAATTACCCCATTTAGTTGTTCCAAGTATTTGATAAAGAGTAACTGTAAAAACAGTTCCTGCATGGATGAAAACATAAGATAATCAATATTGTTGGTACTGATTTATCTGATTCACCTGAACCGTAAAATTTGGTGGGTCTATAAAACTCGAAAAAGTGTGTGAGATTCATGAGTTTGAGGATTCAGTGGATTATGCCACGATATTTATATTGTGGCAACAGCAGTCAGAATCCCCAACTGACTCATGTTCCCTAAAAGACTCTGATCCGTTCAATAAGTGATTCAGAAAGATTCCATACATGGATTCTGATTTCTCATCTCTAAATCCTGCATCTAAGCAGTAAAGAAGATAATTTTCCCCTGCCTGCCATCAAACAATAGACGTCATACACACATTTAGCCCGAGACGCATGTAGAGGGTCACCCATCCAGCTATGGCACATAGTTACACTAAAATGTCACATCAAGCTCATTTTATACGATTTGTCCAACAAGCTTTCATGCCTTAAAGCCGACACAGCCTTCTGTAAAACTGTCACTCCGTCACTCAAGTGTGAATGTGACTTCCTTCGCCTTTTTTCCCCCTTAGGAAGCCTGTATGAGAACAAGTAACATGAGAGAGGTGTGTGGGAGAAAGATAACCAGTCCCATTAAACCACGACGGATCTGCTCGCTAATGCTCAAGTACACCACATGTGTATTTATGAGCGAAAAGTAAACAAAGTAAAGTGCACAAGTCGAAGTCCTCTGGAATGCCTACAGTATATATACATACACTGATAACAACCGTTTCAGACATTCATTTCATGTTTAAAATTATTGCCTTTGCATTTTTCCGTTACAAGACAGTGCAATTGATTGGTGATTATAAATTGCCCATAGAAGTATTTGTGTCTGTGGGTGTGTGGCCCTGTGATGGACAGATGACCTGTCCAGGGTGTACCCCTTCTGCCTATCGGCCTTTGAGAGACGGCTGGGATAGACCCCGAATTAGGGAGTAAGCGGGTCTAGAAGAATGAAAAATGTACTGGATTAAGTTTGCAGTATTTAATGTGATCAGAAAAGATGGAAAAAATCTTTTAGACCATTAGAATCATTACAATTTTCTCATTTATATCTTATTTTGTTAACTCTTTCTTTTGCTTTAAGAATATATTTAACAGTTTCGGTCCTGGAAAAAACCTGGAAACCAAAAAAGAATCATGACAAGACTATAGAATGCGAATAAATTGTCTCACGTTTACACTTAAATTTCTGACATTTGGCACATGTCCTTATCCAGAACGACTTACATTAAACACTTAAATTTTTTTTTTTGTCTGAGATCTTGAGGCTTAAAAGTCTTGATGGTCCTGGGAATTAAACCCATGATTTGTCATTAAGCGTTCCAACACCACAACAACGAAATAACTGGGTAAAACATGGAAGACAGCAGTTTGTTTTCTATCATTCATGCAGTACATTTTATAGTTAATGTATCGAGTGGTCCATAAATTCCTTAAAAAATGCTCAGAGTATTGTAGTGGGTAGAAATCTCAAAGTTATAAAAGCTACATTCTTATGCTAATTCCCACAAACACATAATAATAAGGAATTTCTTTGTGTTTATTATGTAAAATTAAACTTAAATTGCTACTTATGTATAATCTAATAAACCATCGTTTAATAAACTGCAGCTTGAGGTTGAAGAAAAATGCAAGCTGGTATGTGCTAGTGAGCAGCATTACTGTTTACTGCGCCGCAGTGAATCTGCTGGGGGAAACGGAACAATACAGTATGTGTGCTGCAGTCTCAGGTAATGCTCAAATCCACCGTGTCTGCATTACAGGCCACCACACGGTGCACTATATAAGCATGTTATGCTACATTATGGGGCAGTAAGGGACAATATCAGGTTTTACTGCTACAGTGTTGCATCCCATTGCACGTTAAGCATCTTTATTTGGATGGGATTTATTTCTTTCAGCATGGATCTGGAGGAAGGATTGAGTGTCCATTTTCTGGAGTCAAATGTTTTAAGCATTGTTATGTAGACATAATGAATATCAGAGAATGATGTAACATGATATAATGAGATCTAAAAGGACCTAGATTTCATGTTCAGGATCTTTAAATTCGTACTCTGTGAATCTTTCTAGCAGCGTCTGACAAATTAGGAAAGAAAGAAAAACAAAATATTTACAAAATATATATTAGAGCAAAGAAAGACGTGCATGTACTGTACACGTGCATGTTCCTGCAACGTTCACTAAAAAGGTTGGCTAAATGTTGGGACAAAACATTCTTCAAATAATGTTTATGGAACTATCTCATAACGATATGTATATGTGTGTGTGTGTGTGTGTGTGTGTGTATACATGTATATACACACACAAAGATGAACCAATTTTTCGTGGAGTGCCCTTCGTGAAGCGCCCTTATGACAGTATTTGTATTTAAAAGGGGGAATTGGTGACTCATGGTTAAGGTGTGGGACTACCAACCAGAAGATTCACCAATCCACCACTGTTGGGCCCATGAGCAAGGTCCTTAACCCCCAATTGCTCAGTTGTATAAAAGAGATAAATGTAAGTCACTCTGGATAAGAACGTTTGCCAAATGCTGTAAATTTAAATGTAAATGCAATGAATGTTCCATTATTGTTGAGGGCAAACGTCATTAGAACAAAAGCATAAAATAGTCATGAAATAATGTTCTAAGAATTTTAAGCAAACTGGACATTTCTAAAACATTTTGAATCGCATTTTTTCAACCAACAAAACACATTTGAAGAATGTTCTTAAAACATACATTTGTTAGATGGGGGAAAATTTAAGCAGAGGTAGATGATTTCCATTTTGGTAATCACATTGTAAATGGTTTGTGTCTCAGGGCTTGGCAACCCATGTACCTTGAGTTTCGGTGTAAATTCAGTCAATCATTTACTTAAATTCGAAAAGACGGACAAAAATCAATAGGCAGAAAAGAAAAGGTAACTCAATTACAAAATACATTGAATTAGCATTAAAAGGAAATGGCTATATTGTGGCCCATTGCGTTGGTTTCTTGTTCATATCGTGAAAAAATGTCTTCCTGTCTTGTTTGTGAATGCAAGATATGAGAAATGTGTTCAAGGAAAATAAATAAGGAGGTTTATTATAGCCTTCATTGAAATCACCTGGTTTTGACATTCAACTGCTCCTGAAGGCTTAATTCGCTAAATTAGCTGTGATAAATTGGAAGTTTGTAAATAATTAAAAACCGCTCAGCATAATGAGAATTTTTTTTTTTGTCCTGATCCAATACATCAGTGTAGATGAACCTCACTGCACACCAGTGGAGTATTTAATGAAAATAGTTTAGATAAATAGTTAAATCAAGTAGACTGAGTTAACTAATGTCCATTATTATAGTTTTAGTCAAAATCATTCCTTTTAAGGGGGTTGGTTTTCCTTTTAGAAAGAGGTTATTATTATTTTAAAGCTTCATTAAGCTAGTTAAAGGACTGGTAGATGGTAGATAAGGGTTTAAATTGTCACTGTTTGGTTTTGTCCCCAAATTCTCAAAATTTTGTTGTTAGCAAATCAATATTGTTTGTCTATTTTGTGTTATATTTTTTTTTTGTTTGTCTTTTTTTTTTCATAGTTTCTCCTTTCTATTGGACAGCATTAATATTACAGCCTTCTTCTCTAAATCCGATTGAGATAAATGGCTAAAACCTATCTTATCTTCATTAATTAATTTAATTACGGATAATCACATTTTAATTATTTTAGCTAGCAGTAATGACACATCATCACCATCGGATATTTACAGTCTTGCATCATTAACAGTTTGATTTTTAACAATCTGTTAGTCTGTTAAACTTAAATTTTTTAGCACTAGCCACCACTTAACTTCTTCTCAGAGAAGTCATAACAGGACAGGACAAATAAGAATTTAACCAATTTTTGAAGTCTCCATGGCTGCAATTACACTGACAAAACTTTACAGACAAAACTGACTTTAATTAAACAAAAATAATACGTATTGTAAAGCATGTGTATACATTGAGGGGTCTGCTAGGGGTCACTCATTTTATACAGTGGGTGAAGCTGTAATTTGCTGATTGGTCAGTTTGAATATCTCACATTTGGTCCTAGTCACATGGTCAAGCAAGGGATAAGAGGAGTGTAACTAGTGCTCTGGCTCTCTTTTTCTGTGCTAGCTTATTTCCTGTTCCTCTCTCTCTTACTCTCTCTCTCTCTCTCTCTCTCTCACTCTTTCTCTCTCTAATTTGCTATGTTTTACTCTTTATCTATTTTGTAACAGATTCAAGTTTAACCATAGTAAATCATTGTCATTAAACCATTTCGGTTATAAATTATGTGCTAACTAGTCTTAACTCAACCTTAACACTGATGTGCTAACTCATGCAATATAATATAATCACTTAATAGCAACGCTCTCCTACATATTTAGCTATTATAACTGCATTGGCATAAGTGCCAGTGGGTGGTAATAGCCAAAAAATGTACAGTTTTATACCATTGTGCTGATAACAGTTTTTTAGTCCTTCGGCAATCCTACAGCTTGGACCACCGTAAGCGAACCAGCCTTACAATATAGAAAATACACAGTTGCCCTAATATATATCGCAATTGGTAATCCATACGATTGTTGACGTCACGTGCCACGTTGCTTATTTACGACGTTCGACTCTCATTGACGGGTCAAAATCCGATCTGTTTGATACATGGCAAACGATAATGCAAATCCATTTATATCCCATTTATTTCCCCATATGAATGAGAACTGAAACTAATCTGAAAATATCAGAATTCATGTGAGTTTTTCCTCCTTACACAACTTATCCGATCTGTGCCAAATTGGAGTAAAAAAACTGGAATTGTCCACTTGTAAATACAGTATAAATACGGCCCCAATGAGCTAATAGTAATTTCTTTAACCTTGGTTTGCCTCAAGGATTCGATTAGCATTTTTCTGTTTTAATTTGATCCTATAGCCACGTCCTTTTCACGATTTGTAGCGTACAGGAAGACTGTACAAGTCATGGTGTGGAAATGCAATGAAACTCGGCTATGTGTCTCGGCTGAATCTTCATTAAGTGCTCCAGGGTCAAACAAGTTGTAAGCAGTTATGGGAGTTTTCTGTTGAGAAGAGACACCAGACGGAGTATTTATAGGTGCGTGATATGTATCACAGGCGAATTGGGAGTAGTTTGGGTGTAACAGTGTGGTAGACTGGTTAAAGTGGAGCAGAGTTGACATCCCATGAGGTTGTTCAAAAATTGCTGTATATCCGATGCGAAGTTGCTAGTAGTGGAAAGATACACCATAAAACAAGGCATCACGTTGCAAAAACGTTACAATTTCAGCATTCATGCATGTAATGCAGGTGCACTGTTTATCATTTCACACTCGAAAGCTTCTGGAATAAAATGTTCATTACAAAAGCTATTAAACAACACAGGAGTCAGAGAAAAGCAGCCATTTTAACTAGCTTTATATCTCTGTAGAGCTAATTATGTTTAAAGAAACAACAGCATGTGGCAAAGTGTTTTACGATTTGTTCAGAAATTGACAGTAATCTAAATTTGAAATTAAGAAAGACACCATTTAGTGAAATATCCGCAAATCAGATTTGCTAACCTAATGGTAATGTTGTGGTAACGTTTCTCACCAGCCTACACTCTTCTTTTTGAGTATGGTGTCAACGTCAACAGTTTGTAATGTCACAAAGAAAGTCCAACACAAGGGCCTTATGGGTAACGTGCATCCATACTGTCCAAAGTTCGAATCCCTGGACCTTTCCTAAAAAAAAAAACAAATCTTTAAAAAAATGGTTTTCTGCCCTGTGGTAAATGTACTGTTGTAAGTAAGGTTTTGTTTCTCTTTACAGAAAATGTAACCCAATTAAAAAGTAGTGGTTTTTTTTTTTTTGTGTAAAAAAAAAACCCTTATTTACAGCTATTACAATTTTTTGTGGTGCCGTTACAATACAGGGCCTTAATACAGGTTTAACCTGAACTATAAACAATAGCAAATTTAAACATAACTGGATATACTTTATACTTTAAAATCCGGGCAGGGGTAGTACATCATCCAGGGATTTTTCAAGTACTGTAATTCGCATACTAACTAATTCGATTTCGGATAGGGCCAGATATATGTTGGACAATACTCTGCCTGGCCACCAGAGGGCAGAAACATTAATGTGGCTGAAAGACATCTTATCGTTTTCTTCATATATATATATATATATATTATATATATATATATATATATATAGATATATATATATATATATATATATATATATATATATATATATACACTGCTCAAAAAAAATAAAGGGAACACTACAATAACACATCCTAGATCTGAATGAATGAAATATTCTTATTAAATACTTTGTTCTTTACATAGTTGAATGTGCTGACAACAAAATCACACAAAAATTATCAATGAAAATCAATTATTAACCCCTGGAGGTCTGGATTTAGAGTCACACTCAAAATTGAAGTGGAAAAACACACTACAGGCTGATCCAACTTTGATGTCCTTAAAACAAGTCAAAATGAGGCTCAGTAGTGTGTGTGTGTCCCTCCACGTACCTGTATGACCTCCCTACAATGCTTGGGCATGCTCCTGATGAGCTCCTGGACAGTCTGTGGTGCAACGTGGCGTTGGTGGATGGAGCGAGACATGATGTCCCAGATGTGCTCAAATTGGATTCAGGTCTGGGGAACGAGCGGGCCAGTCCATAGCATCAATGCCTTCGTCTTGCAGGAACTGCTAACACCACTCCATCCACATGAGCTCTAGCATGTCTTGCCATTAGGAGGAACCCCGGGGCAACCGCACCGGCATATGGTCTCACAAAAGTGGGTCTGAGGATCTCATCTCGGTACTAATGGCAGTCAGGCTACTCTGGCGAGCACATGGAGGGCTGTGCGGCCCTCCAAAGAAATGCCACCCCACACCATTACTGACCCACTGCCAAACCGGTCATGCTGGACAATGTTGCAGGCAGCAGAACGTTCTCCACGGCGTCTCCAGACTCTGTCACGTCTGTCACATGTGCTCAGTGTAACCTGCTTTCATCTGTGAAGAGCACAGGGCGCCAGTGGCGAATTTGCCAATCTTGCCAAACGTCCTGCACAGTGTTGGGCTGTAAGCACAACCCCCACCTGTGGACGTCGGGCCCTCATACCACCCTCATGGAGTCTGTTTCTGACCGTTTGAGCAGACACATGAACATTTGTGGCCTGCTGGAGGTCATTTTGCAGGGCTCTGGCAGTGCTCCTGCTGTTCCTCCCTTGCACAAAGGCGGAGGGGTAGCGGTCCTGCTGCTGGGTTGTTGCCCTCCTACGGCCTCCTCCACGTCTCCTGATGTACTGGCCTGTCCCCGGGTAGCGCCTTCATGCTCTGGACACTTCGCTGACAGACACAGCAAACCTTCTTGCCACAGCTCGCATTGATGTGCCATCCTGGATGAGCTGAACTACCTGAGCCACTTGTGTGGGTTGTAGACTCCGTCTCATGCTACCCACTAGAGTGAAAGCACCGCCAGCATTCAAAAGTGACCAAAACATCAAAACATCAGCAGAAAGCATAGGAACTGAGAAGTGGTCTGTGGTCACCACCTGCAGAACCACTCCTTTATTGGGGGTGTTTTTTGCTAATATGCCTATAATTTCCACCTGTTGTCTATTCCTTTTCACAACAGTATGTGAAATTGATTGTCGATCAGTGTTGCTTCCTAAGTGGGCAGTTTGATTTCACAGAAGTGCCATTGACTTGGAGTTACATTTGTTGTTTAAGGTGTCCCCTTTTTTTTTTTTTTGAGCAGTGTGTATGTGTATATATAATGAATATATATATATATATAAAAATACTATATATACTATATGACTAACTATGTCTAAAATTTATAGTTAGCCTTGTTAAGTTAGCCTAGTTTAAGGTTTTTTGTAAGCCACGCTGTTCTGAATTTCTGCATTTGCATCTGCCTAAAATCAGGGTTTAAACTACTTTTAATTCTGCATGCACAATAAAAACTCCATGTGGTCATCATGCATTTAAGCACAACATGTCTCTCTGTGTGGTTTTCTTGCTTATTGCATTTAAGGATGATGGTAATTCCTGAGCTGGCTAAATTTCACCTAATGTGAAACAAATTAAATAACTGAGAGAGAAATGTGTTTGCATACCCCATCTGTTAAAACACCTGTAAAAGGTTTTTCTAACTCGTATATTTCGTTTATCAAGATCTATGGAACTTAATGGTTGGGCAGATAAAACAACCACTAAGATGTCAACTTTTAACTTCTCATGAGAAAATTAGATAAATATGAGTCAGTCGGGATAAGGGCGTTCGCCTAGTACTGTAACTAATAGGCTGGTTTATTAGCTGAAAATTAACACCAGTGTCTATTGTCCTCTAATAATCAATATATTATTGATTACTATATAAGGCAGACCCTTTTCAAACTGGATTGTATTAAAGTTTTGCAATATGGATTTAAGCCCACGAATCATTACAATATGACATCAGCAGTCGAGCTCTGGTGTCCTCGCAACCAATCATGACATCAGTGGACAGTAAAAAGAAATGTACATAGAAAGTTTATCTTTTTTTCTTCTTTTGAGTGTAAAAACAAAGCATTCATCTTCAATCTCAATCCAAACTTCTAAGTCAAGTCAAGTTCTGGAGAGTATCATTTTACAGCTTGCGCTTAACACCTCGGATGATGCTCTACTCCATAGCAATCAAATAAATTGCTGTTTATTGGTGCTTGTTTAAAAAAGTCATATAAATGCCACATAAGTGACAAACAGAAGTAAAAGTGAGGCGAGGGAGTGAGTACGGCGCTCATACGCCAGCTCTATGTGAGGTACGGTGTCTTTCATAACCATAGTCATTTGTTATCATTTTCTGTTACAGCCGTCTTTTCCAAAGACACCATATGTTCCTGCATCTGGACAGCTCTTATTTTTTTATTTATATTTTAAACCTGCACAATTTACAATGTCAAATTGAAACAAATTCTTTGCTCTGATATCTCTATAACATACAACTTGGCATCACCGCCTACGTTCAATCACCGTTACTTCCTATATCTGGGAAGAGCGGGGTAAGCTGTTCCTTTGTCTCATAGTTTCATCTGTAAAAGCAGATTTGAAAGTGATTCCTGTTTCTATTCTAGATCTTGTTTCTTTCCATTTCGTTTATATTTCTGGCATTCGGCAGATGCCCTTATCCCGAGCAACTTGGATGAATCTCATTGTTATACACAACGGAGCACTCGGGGACCTTGCTCAGGGCGCAGCTTGGTGATGCTACAAATTAAACTCTCAATCTTCAAATCTGAGCATCTCATACATAGTGTTGCTAAGTAGCTTAGCTTTCTGTTAATTTTTTTTTTTATGTAACACTAATAGAAATAGTCTCAATTGCCAACACTTTGTAACATTTCTTAACAAAATCTTCATTTGGCTTTACACTGGCTTGTGTTGGATCGGTACTAAAACAATATGTGCTGGAGAATATTGTCATAACACGAAAGCCAAAATAAGGCCCTCTAGTGGCTGACTATTTTACAATTTTAAGCCCCGCTCACACAGCCGTGGGAACTAGGGGTGTTGAGTGCTCCATCACCCTCTGCTGACAGCTAGGAAATGTAAAAATGCAAAAAAATTCCTACCGTGGACCACCTTAGAACATTAAACTCCTTCCCTCAGAAACCCCCGCCTGTCAGCAGCCCCCTGGTAAATTTTGTACCCATGGCCGTCCCCACCTATTTCTCTTTGGAGAAACATTTCAACGAAACTTCTCTGCTGTAGTTGATTCGCCCTTGATTTCTCCCCGCAGAATTGTTCCTTACAATAAAAACATTTCATCATTTTATGACTATTAAAAGCCTGTGGTTAACGAGGTGACTGACAGTTTGAATGCACTTTCCGAAGCTCTTCCTGAAACACAGGCGCAGTAAACGTCTGACGCCTGACATCTTTCCAAGATCTGTCAAAAGTTACAGGGTTGGCAGTTTTGTTAGTTTTGTCATGTGGTGTTCTGGTTGAAATGTCTCTAGAAGGCATTTTTCTGATATGTGGCTAAGAAATTACTAAGTAACGTTGTACGTTAGTAAATCAATTTCTGGGAAAGGAATCCCAAATTCTTTAAGATAAATGTTATAATCCTAATTCGACTTGGAAATGAAAACATTTATTATTATTATTCATTTATTCATTCATCTTCTACACCCGCATATTCCCTAATTTGGGATCACAGGGATCTGCTGGAGTCTATCCCAGCATTTTCTAAAAAGGCAAAAGGTGGGATGGGGACACCCTGGACAGGTCACCAGGCCATCTCTGGGCCACACACTCTCTCCTATAGGCAATTTTAGAATCACCAATAAATCTAACATACCTATACATATCTTTGGACTGTGGGAGGAACCCGGAGAACCCAGAGTAAACCCACACAAGCACAGGGAGAACATGCAAACTCCACACAGAAAACCCCTGCCTGGGAATCGAACCCAGATCCTTCTTACTGTGAGGCAACTGTGCTAACCACTACGCCACTGTGCTACCCAATTTAGATTATATATGTTTTTAAAAATATATATTAATACACACGCTTTTTAATACCAATATCCACTTTCAGGTGTTGTATATTTTGTTGAATTCATGATTGATGAGCTAACATCAATTAGTAAAAACATAAAAATAAAGCCAAAGGTCAATCATTCACATTTTCGAATGCAATCAAGATGGTGACTTGTAAGGCAACCATTTTTAGGATTCTAAACTGCACATCAAAGGTCAAACTTTCTCCCCTCTCCTCCAGCATCGGCGGTAATACCATAACTATCCACAGGTTTGTGGACACCCCACCATCGGATCCACATGTGGTGCTTTTTTGTAGTGTTAATATGTACCTTCACTGCAACTAGAAGACTCAAGTAATCTGCATCTTCATGAATACATGGACTGTGTTCTGAATGTTATGGAGGAAAAAAACTGAAATGTCCTGCACAGACCCCTGACTCTGACTGGAACCCCGACTGAAACCAGACCCCCTCAACCCCAATATTACCGTCTGATCTCACTAATACTAAGGTAACTAAATGATCAAATCTCCACAGTCATGCGATACAATTTATCGGAAAACCTGTACAGAAGTCTGGAGCTCATTATAGCAGATACAGAGAACAAATCTGAAAGAGAGAGATCGGTTATGATATCCAGGTATTCACAAACCTGGCCCTATAGTGTATTTGTGTAGAAAAGAAACAAAACATGAAAATTTAATGGAACTTGAAGTGGTGCTTTTACAGCATAAGGTTTGATTTAGACTGAAACTCTTGATAAATGCAGGAGGGGGGGGGGGTTTGTATCCGCAATAGTGCATACATCTTGCCTAAGCCTCGCAGAAAGAAAAAGACATTTTATTAAACCATTACACAGCTTGACTAAAGCCAGGAAAGCCCATGTCTTTTTGGCAGATCAACTCTGTACAGAGAAGTCAAGTTGGCAGAGTTTTTTTTTTTTTGATGCAGAAATGAATTTTAAAGAGAAAAAAAAAAGAAATCAAAGAATAAATCAAAAGCAAGTGGGATTACTTTGGCTTGCTGGGTATTATTCTCTCATACACTGCAAATAAAATGGCGTGTCCAGGTCATTTGTTTATGTGGGCAGAGAGCTTTTCACACGGCTTTCCACAGGCCTTTCATGCTGAGCAAATGTTTTTCTTCCGCGTACCTCATTAAGGTGCACTACAACACTAAGCCATGAATAACCTGATGCTGATTTGCTTCTGGAATGAAAGAAAAGCTGTTCATGTAGACGTATCAGCATAAAGTGAATTAAAAAAAGTGGAAAAAATGAAACAAGAAATAAAAAAGTTAGTGTAGAAAGTCGGGGGTATTCATCATTTATATCCTAATCAAATCTATCTATTATTAAGGAAAGTGAAATATGAGACACTACTCTGACAAGCCACTAGATGGCAACCATGTCAATTTGCTGTGAACACTTCTTTTATTATCATTTTATTCTCCTGTCTGTGTATGAAATCACATACTTCCTTACTATAAAGTATGTTAAAAAAAAAAGCAATATGGGAAAAGTTTCCAGATCTACTGATTCTGAAGCTAAAAAAGCTAGTTAACGCTTAAGTTTTAATCTACTGAAATACATTTACGGTATTTGGCAGACGCCTTTATCCAGAGCGACTTACATTTATCTCTTTTATACAACTGAGCATTTGCGGGTTAAGGGCCTTGCTCAGGGGGCCCAGCTGTGGTAACTTGGTGGTGCTTTGAATTAAACCCTGATCTTCCAATTAGCGGTCCAACATCTTAACCTCTGCGCTACCATTTTTTCCATTACTACCTATTTCTGCACTAAACAAGGTATCGACCTATTAAAAGCCACAATCATCAATACTCTGGGTAATTTAGAGATGGCATTGGACCGGGGAGCCGTTTATGCTGGAGGACCTGGAGGAAACCCCAAAGCAAAGAGAAAACATGACAATATGTATACACAGGGCAGATGCAGGATTCATAGTCCCAGGAACGGGAGTGCAAAACCAACCGAGCTACAGTTTAGGCGTAGTTTAGCTTGAAGACAATCTAATAAAAGGAATCTTAAATAAACCAACCGTGATGTTTTAAACATGATTTTGCTCTGGATCCTTCAAACAACCAGAGGCATGAAAATCTCCTACTGTGTTTTTGCTATCTTCTTAGTGATAACCTCAAAAAGTGATCAGGCAAAAAAGCCGATTATTAGTTTGCTTTGGAAATGACATTAATTTTTATCTTTTTTTGTAATTTTTCTATTAAACCTTTATGGACAGAACCCGGCTATCGCTTGACTCCAGATTTTTTGTAATTCCTCCGTGTTATACAAAAGCTAGTTGCTATTGTGTAGGTGTTATTGATTTGTGTTTAAACCCAAATCCATCAGCAAAATTTTTCGTACCATGTTCTACTGTATGTTTAAAAACAGGATCATCTTTTGTATTCTCGCATCCAGCAGCCTTTTTACATAAGACTGCCAATAAACAAAACCTTTCCACCTGTAACCTACTGCAACATTCAAAGTGCCATCTAGAGGCATTAGTTATTTTGGGAAGAAAAAACCTTTGCGTTTTAAACTTTCAGGGAAAATGACTTTAAAGGCAACCTGGAAGGTATTTTGGAATATACCTGGCTGGTATATTGGAATGGACAGAATTATCCAAATGTCCACCATTAGCTCCTTTGATGGACAAATAAAAAAAAAAACCCAAAATATCACAAAATATCATCGGCTGTCTCATTCCTTGAAGCGCAAATGCAGTGTGCATTTGGCTAATGGCTATTCAAGCTTTGATGGCATCAATAAGCAGGAATTGTTTTCAGCTGTGGCTCCATCCCATTGCATTTCTGGCTTTGTGTCTATCTGTCTGGCTAGTTTTTAAAATCAAGACCTGGAGGGCTAGTACAAGATTAGCAGAGGCTAATTTTTACTATATGGAGACTCAAAATGCAACATGCGTCACTCTTAAGGGAATAGGATGATAGGACGCACAGATCACCCTAAGGGCGTTTAAGATCAATAACCTCTCCAGAGCTCAATCCTAGTTTGTACAGTAAATACAGTTGTTAGGAAACCCAAAAGTATTTAAATGGGGTAACTGAGCAGTGTTGGATTGCTGACCAGAAAGTCATTGGTTCAGTTCCCAGCACCACCAAGCTGCCACTACTGGGCTCCCAAGCAAGGCCCTTTGACCGCAACGAAGTCACTCTGGAAAAGGGGGTGTGCTTAATGCCAGAAATGTAAAAAAAATATATAACCAAATTCAATAGATGATTTTTTTTTTCTGGTCAGGAAATAACAAATGTTGATGGTTGGTTTTCTGTGGCATATTATCGCGTTATTGTTAGATATGCAGGAAATAATTCCCGATTGGCTACCAGAAGGCAACCATGTGCTTCTGAGGAAAGATCTTCTTTGGATATGCCTTTGTTTTTCTTGACATGTGATTTATGATTTATTTGGGTTCTTTTGTCCCCACCCTAGTTGTTTATATAAACTCCTGCTCCTGAAGTGGTAACAACATACTGCTTTTGGGTGCCTAAGTGTTTAGCTAGTGTTCAATTTGTTTAAATTACTTACCTGGCAGAGAAGATACCATGATCAAGAAGGTGGTTTACCCAGGGCGAGGCTCAACCAATGCACTCAATGCTGACCCCTGCAAAATTCCCCAAATTTGGGAATCTCAATTGCATAATTTTTGGTAGTGGTGACTGCATTCATGCTCTTTCCTGTTTTTTGGGGCAGTAGTGGCTTAAATAGTTAAGGTGCTGAGTTGTTGATCTGAAGACCAGAAACACCTGGGTTTGAACCCCACCACCAGCAAGCCAACCACTGTTTGGTCCTTGAGCAAGACCCTTAACCCTTCCTGCTCCAGGGGCGCTGTATCATAGCTGACCCTGCGCTCTGACCCCAACCTAGTAAGATCGGATATGCGGAAAAAAGAATTTCACTGCACTGTAAAAAAGTTTGTCAAAATAAAGGCATTTACATTTTTTTTTTTTTATTTGAAATCTTTTTGTGCTCACAATTACTGACATCTTTTCTAGTATAACCACTTACCAATTAACTGTTAATATGGTGCTAAAAGGAGTAAAAGGAGTCAACTGCAGTGTTTTATTAGAGGACGTAAGAGGGTTTATATGAACAATGGATATAAAATATAGAACCAAATGCAAACAGTGGAAAAGTTAGTTAGGACACAATACACCCTAAAATACTGAGTGTAAATGCTTTTGTGGAAGGCGTCTTTTTGTTTAAAACTATAATAATAAAAAATGTCTTTATTTCATCACATATACTTTTTTACAGCACAGTGAAATTCTTTTTTCGCATATCCCATCTTAGTAAGTTGGGGTCAGCGCGCAGGGTCAGCTATGATACAGCGCCCTTGAAGCAGGAAGGGTTAAGGGTCTTGCTCAAGGACCCAACAGTGGTTGGCTTGCTGGTGGTGGGGCTTGAACCCATGTGTTTCTGGTCTTCAGATCAACAGCTGGCGGTGGTGGGGCTTGAACCCAGGTCTTCCTGGTCTTCAGATCAGCAACGCAGTGCTTTAACCATAGCTAATTAATAAAAAATTTAGAACAAAATGGAGGAAAACAAACTATCCAGGACTGGTAGTTCTCACCATTGGGAAGTCATGAATTAAAGACCAAGGACATTGTGGGTAAATTTGCTGTAGAAAATAACCAGAGAACTGAAACAAGTGAGTAGTTTTGTCTTATATTTCAATCTGCCGTGCAAAAAATATTTGTGTTTGAATGCAGTAGTGTAGAACCAACATTGGCTGAGGCTTTATAATTTCACACTTTTAAAACAGTGTGGCTCTTTTGGGTTTTTTTTGGGGGGGGGTTTTTTTGTGGGGCGGGGTTTGGGTTGAGGAAGCCGGGAACTATTTTTTTCCTTTCGCATATGAGCCAGTGGCTCGGGTTTTTGTTTGCGTAGAGTTTCACACATTTTTACCGTAACTGTGTTATCCGAAAAATATATATTAATGTGGGCTCACGGTAGCTTTGAATGGTTTGCCATAGTCGGGGGTCTGTTTCAGCCCTTGATGTGGAGTTTTTAACCAGTGCTTTTCGGGTTTCCATCATGGACCAGGTTTTTCTCTACCATCCAAAGACGTGTTGTAGACTGACTGGTGTCTCTAAGCGGTCTATAGTGTGTGTGTTTGTGTGCACAATTGAACCGTGCGTCACAGAAGAGCGTCACAGAGAGCGTCTGCCAAATACTGCAAATGTAGATGGTACTGTACCCTGTTTAGGATATCCCTCGTTTCAATTCCATCAGGGTAGACTCAAGGCTCCTTGTGAGCGTGTTTAGGATAAGCACCACAGAAAATGCAGACATAGAGACATTGACAACTGCAACACAGTATATTTTTAGATTACGGTCTCATTCATCCAACCACCAGGGGGAGCCATTTTATCTGGTACCTCTTGTTGGTAAGTTTATAAAGCCAAAGTGAAAAAAATCTCAGGGATAATTATCATCAAACTTGCAACTGTGATTGCATTTTTATATCCTTTTATATAAGTAAAAACTATTTTAAACTGAAGGTAAGATGAACATACAACTATTAGATGTACAGTAGATCCAGCTACAACAATATCAGCATTTTTCCTGGGATCAAAAAAGCACCAGTTTGGTCTCATCAATTATAAAAGGATTTTTTTTTTTCTTTTATTTTTGAGCTAGAATAATAATATACTGCCCAAAATATGACTGGCTTAGTTTATTCTAGTTCTTCATTTTAAATTTATAAATAATAGATCCAAGTCTGTGAGCCCAGATTTAAATATTTCATACAGAAATGTATAAAATTCTGCCCCCAAACTCAATCATGTGGTTAGGCGGGGTAAGAAAGTACTGACCATTTTTGAAAATGCACGTTAAGACGTTCATTAGCTGTAAATATCAAACGAATACGAAAGGGATAGCAGAATAAATTTCTGTTCAGTGGTAGGGATGAATATATTATTAGCAGGGGGGTGGAACTTTTAGTCAGAAATACTTCAGTTCACAAGTCATTATTCGCTTTCATGATGCCGATTCGACGATTCTTGAAGAAGTGTTTTCAAAAGGGTATATGAAATTAAAAAAAGGTTAGGTTATCTAGAGCTTTTTTGAATCTAGAAGCTTTTTTTTGCAAAATGATCCAGTATAATTATATTATATTCTACTACTCCGCGAAATTACATCCACTTCTGCAAATCACCCAAACTGCACAAATGTGAATCGTAATGTGTTTTAAAAATTGTTACAAAATCACATTTTACTTGTATTGCACACTTGTAGTAGCCTAAATCCTGAGTGAAGTACAGTTTGTGCGAACAGCACATTAGACAAAACTGACATAGTTTTCTGTATAACTTAAAATATATCACAGTAACAGGTGTTTTAATGCAAAGTTTTCACGCTGTGAACGCTGAATCTAACCACTGAAGGGAAGATTGACACGTCGGACCAGGAGAATAAGTTAATTGACTACTAAGCGATTTTCACATTTCTTATATGTTTCAAATGTTTATATTTTTAACAATAATATTAGATTCATTTGTTTGGATTTGTATCCCGGTGGGTGGACGGCACCTCCATCATTTTCCTCCTCCGCTTTATGCAAGGGCTGAAAATATAGTGTCCATTAAGCAAGTCTTTCTGTAATTGCTAACATACAGTATTGTTGTGCTGTTTGAGAAATTTAATCCATCATTAGAGAATTCAACAGTGCTACAGTATTAAAAAAAAAAGTAATCCTACCTAAGAATTGACTTTTCTTTCCTACTGTGTGGCAAAAGAAAAAAGAATCATCAGTCTTTTGTTCGTTTAAATAAGCATGGCTTTGATATCGCAAGTGTCTGGATATTCCTGCAAATCTATTGCAGATTAATTAAATGAGTTTTCTTTCCCATCAAGGGTCTATCTGCTTGGTTGGTCTGTCAGAGTGATTGTTATAGGGACCTGCCGTGAAGCAGCCAGGCAACAGACCATATGTTAACCTGTTATGAGTGACAGGATCAGACAGTGAGTAATGTGTCACCGTTGAGTCTGGCGCTCGGGGAAGTAATGAAACAGACGGGTAAATGTGCTTCAGAGAAGGAAATCGGGTCTAAACTTTTGTTGAAAAAGGGTAGCTATCCTGAAAATACTTGTTAATGTTAATGTATTCTCCTATTATTATTTCTGGCTTCACCCAAAGTGCAGCATTCATATGGGGAAGAGGTAGGTCAGTGAAGGTTTTGGGCTGCCGATCAGATTGGCAGGTTGGACTGCCACATGCTGGGCCCATAAGCAAGGCCCTTAACTGCTCGGTTGGATTGAAAAATGAGTTACTCTGGATAAGGACCACTGCTAAACGCCGGAAAAGTAAATGTAAATAGGATCCAGTTAAGCATAACCAAAAGAATCCACTAAGTGTCATTGATTATGATCTAATAGTGGAATTGAGTAAAATGTAAGGGGGGGGGGCATGTAGTTATAATTCAAGGTATTTATAGTACAACCTAGAAAAGTGGGTGTTAAATTAATACAAATACAGTATACGAGGTGCACCAGCAGGACCAGGTGTGTGCATCAGCGATCCTAAAAGACATTATAAAAAGGAATAAAAACAGTGTTTGCGCATAGAGCAGGTAACAGTGCAATAGTTTGCTCAGTTGCTAGATGTTTCTAATTTAAATTGTAAATACAATATAAAGAGTTTTAACTAATATCCACTATAGTATACAGTAGATCTTTCCTTTTTTATATTTACCTTAAAAAGAGCGGAAGAGTGACATCATTTTTAAACAGAAAATTGAGGAAAGTGTTTGCTAATGTGAAATGGGAGAACAAGGCTTGTAAGGTGCCTAGAACTAATCATTTAAAGCATCTTTTCCGTTTTATTGAGTTTTTCGAGATACGAGCCGTCTCTCGGATGATTTTTTTTTTTTTTTACTTTGAGTTGAGAGCTCAAATTCGGGTTACGAGCCAGCTTTAGATACCCCAACGCCACAGTAAACGCCGTAACATCTGCCAATCATCCTGCGTCTCGCTCGATAGCTAGTCAGACATGCGCGATAACAAGTGCGTTAGCAAGTCGAGTCGTCTGATCTCCAAGGTAAATGCTGTACATTCTATTGTATTGTTTTTATACAGTATTCGTTATTTATACGTTTATTTTTCTTAATTAAAAACAAGTAACAAAAAAATGCAGGCTTTTTGGCGGGGACCCAGAGCGAAATTTATGGCATTTCAATTCATTTCATTGGGAAAAGTTGATTTGACATGCTCGTAATTTAAGTTAAACTCGTAAAGCAAGGCACCCCTGTGTTTAATTGATTTTACAGTTATATTTCTGGTATTTGGCAGACGCCCTCATCCAGTGCGTCATTTACATTTATATTATTTATTTTTTTGTTGTTTTATTTTTCAACTGATCTTCTGATCCACTTTAATATCTTTTAATATCCCCAATAGAAACCTAACCAATACTTTTCTTTGTCTTTCACTTGTATTATAGATTCTTTTGGTTTACCATGCACACCGGGAGCCATTTTCCTTTTTTTTTTGGTCATTTGCCACTTTATTGTGGTAGCTCTTAATGACTCTATAACTTATAACTTTGTATAAATATCATTGTTTCATTCAAACAACAGTAAGTTGGGTTTTTTATTCACATGCAAGTTTCTATAAAGTAAGCTCATGTGATTTGTGACCTCAAACTCATGTCTGCTCTCTTAGTTGCCTCAAATGTCTGTTTATCAACATTCCCACTAAAAAAAAAGTCACTAGAAGTCAACAGTGTCTTTTTCTTTATCAAATTCCTATATAAAATTCTTTTATATATTTTTAGTGGTTGAAAGCCTCGGCATACTGTACAGGACCCTCCAGCTATGCTAGTTTGGGAGTAATTAGAAGACAAGTTGGGCCAAGCTGTTCCCCTTTAGTAGACATCTGGCCCCCTGTCAGTAGCGCTATGCTGGGTTTGAATGGGAAATCTGGCTGTTTACAGGGGTCTCAGATCAATCCTATTTATCTGTTTATATGTTTCGAGAGATTACAAATTTAATCTTGAAAACAAATCAGGCTAAAGTACTTAGTCTATTGTCATGTTTTGCAAATTGTAAGGAAACTAGACAAATTGTAAGGAAACTAGACAATGCAGCAGAATGTCACAGCAACAATAATTAAAAGTACACGATAACACAAACCTGCGCTCAGGATCAACAGGGAGACCTTGGAACCAGTAGCAGCTGGTGCTAAATAATTTAGTCAATGATGATCTGCAAGCTAAAAATGTTAACTATTCAAGAGTGCAATAAATGTAGCCTGAATCAGTGAATTTGTAATGTATAATAGTCACGTTGTCCACTAGAAGGGAGAAAAAAAACGATATTGTGAGAGGAATTTAAAACAATTTAATTTGAGCTCGAGCTCAAATCACATACTTTCCAAAAGTTTAGTCTCGCATATAAACAAAATACAGTTTGGTTTCTGCAGCACACGTTTTTGCAATTTATATTGTACTTTTTGATAGCACGATAATAATGGTGGTGCCCCCTATTGACCTGCTGCACAGCCAATACTTGAAATCTAAATTAGAAGCTCAAGTAAAGCTAGCAAATAAGAAACAATCATAACTACGTGTAACAATGAAGGCTATAAAATTGTACAGCACACAACAAAATACCTAATGAAATGTATATATCTCCGGTTCACATAACCAACCAGCTAACAATACTATACGGCCCAAAATCCTGACCATCATATGTGGTTTTTTTGGGGGGTTTTTTAAATCATCCTAATCCAGGTGTTAGTCTCACTCGTCCTAATATAATCACTTCCAGACTTTTGTGAAAGTTTTCCACTAGGTTGTTGAGTGTGCGGATTTTATCATTCACAGTAGTATTGGTGAGAACTCAAAAAGAATCGAGTAGAGTGAATCAGGGGGTTTGTGCACAGGTACATTTTCATGCTGGAACCCTGAGTCTTCCAGTCCCGATGACGGAATAATGAAATGGTACAACCTACAAAGACATTCTAGACTTTGTAGTTCAGATTTTAGGGTGGAAAATTGACATGGTTTAATAATGTCTGGGTTTTTTTTTCCCAAAAGAATTAATCTCTGCCAAATAGTCTTGCTAAGACTTTAGATTAGTTATTAGCATTAAAGATCAGAGTAGCTAGCATGTGATGTATATTTTTTTTTTTTTACACATTTACAATTTTTTTAAAGCATGTGGTAATGACGATCAGAATCTTTTTATTTAGACGAATTAGTATATTAATAAATGTTTGTTGATATTATTTCTAAAGGATGCTGCATCTTTTTTTTTCTTTTTTTGTTTTCTATCAAAAACAGAGAGCAGCACACATCTATCCAGGATTTTTTTTTTTTTTCCTCCCAGTGATTAATCTGTGCCTGTGGAGTACAAAAAAATCCCTTTCCCTCTTCTCTTTTGTTCAGAGGTCACTCACAGTAATGAAAAGTTTTGTCCTTCGCTGACCGGTGCGCTGTGTCTTCGTGCTTGGGGTCGATACTTTCCCCTTTAGCTCAGATTTTTAAAGATTTACCACCAGACACCCACCCTGGGTATTTTATCCCAGTGTGGGCTTCAGCAGTGGTAATTACCTTGATCTGTAAGCAGAGCTACCTACAGCATCCTTAATGTATACTCAGGGTAAGAAGAGAAGTAAATACAACATGGTATACAAGCCCGTTCGTTCATTATTCTCTTAAATAGGCCACCATACAGAATTAATCAGCTTGGGTGGGTAATCTCGGTCCTGGAGGGTCGGGGTGTCCTGTAGGGTTTAGCTCCAACCCTATTCCTACACACCTGAACCAACTAATCAAGATCTTGCTAGGTACACTTGAAACATACGGGTAGGTGTGTTTAGGCAAGTTGGAGCTAAACTCTGCAGACACCGTGCCTGAGAATGGTGCCGCCAACAAGGAATTAGACCCGGATGGTTTTCGTGCTTTCTATATAAGAGACATTACACATTCTGCTAAAAGTCTGCACCAATTCTGAAAAATGCTTTTACAACAAAAATAGTGAAAATCCCTAGCACGTCTCTGCACACATTCTATGGATTTTAGGTCGCTTGTTCTCTTTTCCTGTAACTCATAGGCATTCTCGGGTTTTGTGCAATATATAACTGAGGCTGAGGTTGGCTGCATGTGGGGACGTCACAACAGGGACATTTTGATTTCTATTTACTGTAAATGAAAACAAGACCTGCCGTAAAAAAGGTTTTTGCTTATGTAAAGGGGAGGAAGTAGACGATGCTTAAGCAATGCCTTAAAATATTAGAACTATTTATTCAAAGCACCGTTTGGCATTCAGGATTTAAAGGTCATTTGGCTCATCTGTCATTTTTATTGTCTCTTTTGCTGCTTTTGATTGATATTTAATTATTCATAACAGTTACATTTTTATTTTGTATTTAAAAATATAATATTTTTTTTTTTAATCCCACCTTAGCAGTTAGATGTTAAATGCCTTGCTAGGGTGTCCTGTTGGTGCTGGGGATTGAACCCATAATCTTCTGATTTGTGGTCACACACTTTAGCCACTTTCTGTTGGATTAATTATTTACTTTGCTATAGTCTGAAATTCAAATCAAACATTTTTTTTTAGCTTTCTTAGCAAACATCTTAATCAGATTAGAAGAAGCATTGTACTGTAATCTGTGTTCCTGCTCCCACAGCATTTTTTAAGATTCCTAGAAGAGCTAATTTTGTTTAACAGTAGTAAACATCATTATAACATTGATTTGTGTAGCTAGTAAAATGAAATAGGCTTAATAAAAACCTCAGCAAAACAGTAGGCTTATAAATACTACTACTATCACTTAATAATACTAATAATAAATGTGTAGAACAATTATTGTAACCATCTAAATGGGCCTTAACAATCAGTCTATTTTCAATTTCACATTGAAATTTAGATCACACCACTTTGCAAAAAGATGCATAAATATATTTAATACCATCAAGGTTTTTGTTGAGGTGGCAGGGACTCAACAGGAAGTGACTCACCAGAGCCACAACAGTATCCGATCGATGGAGTCTCAATTAGAACGCTCGATTAAAGTGGGATTTGTGAAGAAAGAGGACAGTGGCAGGGTATTTGGGAGTAATGCTGCAAAAAGAAAGCCTCAATGGTGGGAAGAAAATTTGGGGACGAATCAAGGTCAGACTGCAGGCGCTGGCTGTTTAACATAAAACAAGATGCAAATGCCTCCTAATAGATATTGTGCATGAATGCAAATAAGTATTCTTCTACAATTTAGCTAAAGAAACATTAACGATTGCGCTTCTACAACAAAGAATCCCTTTTTTTTTTGTCTAATAGACAAATCAATCAAGTTTATGGATTATTCAGTAGGGTATATTCATTCGGTCTATCACAGGGCCACACACACACTTACTCCTATGGGCAATTTAGAATCACCAATTAACCTAACATACATACACATTTTTTGACTGGGAGAAAACCGGAGTAAACCCACGCAAGCATGGGTAGAACATGCCAAATTTGTGTTACATATTTCTGAATTAATTTCAGAATAAAATGTTTTCACCAATTATATTTTCAAAGTACCATTGTTGTCTTAATTATTTAGCTTTTTTCATCCTCCTCATACCCTAAAATATGCCAGAAATGCAGGTTTTCATGTTCTAAAAATTAAAAATATTAAAAACTCGGTGAGATACTAAAACACAGTCACAGTCAAACGTATATTTGTGAATAAAAACAAAAGACCATTTGAGTTGGACATTTTTACACACATTTATAGCTCATATTCGACCTAATAAGCAACCAGTGGTGCTCCTAGCAATTTTGGACCTTAGGAAATAATTTCTGTTTACTGCTAGTACATATATATATATATACATAATTTTAAAAAATTTCCCTTTATTAACTCAATTGATCTGTAGTTGGAAATAAAACGGATTCTGTCTCTGATTCTATTGGATGGTACTCTATCTAAATCTGGATGAACTGATATCCGCTTGAATGCGACTACAGATCCTTTTTGTTTTACGTGTCAAAAAAAAATGATTCTGACATCAGGTTGACACTAGATTGGTGTTGTACGTCGTGCATGAAAGCGATTGCATGTCGGCCCAGGGGAGAAATCGGATATGAAGCACATAACACTTTACTGCATGCAATTATTTATGTCTAGGAACTGGTCTGGTCAATCGCAAACATAAACAGGAGCTCTGTAAAAGAGATTAAAGAACCAGTCCCATTTGTAGTTGAGAGAAAGTGAGTTTAAAGTCAAAAGATCAAAGATTATATTTACAGGATATTTTGACTTTGCATCAATCCGAATAGGGATATTTGGATTCACATCTGCAGCATTCGGCAGACACCCTTATCCAACCTAGCCCTCGTTATTCATGTTATACAACTAAGCAATTGCGGTTTAAAGGCCTTGCTAAAGGGGCCAGCAGTGGTAGCTGCTTGGTGCTAATCCAACACCTAAACCACTGCGCTAACACTTTCCTATTGCCTTAAGAAAGCTGTAAATATAACAGTACAACTTACTATCACGATATTTTTGTTTACAATAGTATATCGATAGTCTCTAGATACCTCTAGTATCGAGACATATTTAAGTTTTAAACTAATTTAATTAAACTAAAATCCTCAGTGTGTGTCAAATGACCAACTCCTCCACTCCTGTAAGGGTTGCTGACATATATGGTCATTATCTCAGAAGCAAGCATGGCAGAACAAATAAGGGCGTCTCCGGCTAAGTATTTGTTGTATTTAACTTTTTTTGTATTGTAAATATTTAAGGTGTTGAGCTGATGATTGAAAGATTGTAGGTTGATTCCGGTGCCACAAAGTTGCCCCTGAGCAAAGCCCTTAACACCCAAGTGATAAATGTAAGTAACTCTGGATAAGGGTTTCTGCTAAATGCCATAAATGTATTGTGACCCATAAATTGTGATTTGTATCGTATCGTCAAGCCGTCAATACACAGCCCTAGTGTATATATAGATATATGGGCTGCTTTAACACGTCTAGTGCAAATTATAGCACAATTTCTGACAGCCAAAGCAGGCAGATCTCTAAGCAAGTAACAACTGATCAGAAAGAATCAGCGAGTGATGTCTACCCTCTCATTCCAATAACACCACTTCACATAATCTCAGGATTCTTATTGACTCCTTACACTGCAAATGAGGCCCAAAGAATGTTGGAGCCCCTGAATCCCTCTTAACCAGTAGACAAACCCGTGTGCAGGGAAGATGAAAGAGGGGACTGGCGAAGCAGAGCCAGTTTGACCTGCAGTACGAATCAATGAAGGTTGATTGAAGAAAAAGTCTATCGATTTCCTTAGTCACCTCGTCGTAAAGCACAATAAGTCAGTGGGTAAAGACTGATAGATGGCTTGATTCTATAACAGTCTTCGACTTGTTCGAGACAGAACCTGGTGAAAGGCATCAATTTAAATTCTCAAAGTTTAATGGGCTTCCTTTGAAGAAAGCACTGACGCACCTAACTTTTTTTTTTTTTTAACCACATATCTATCGGCACCCACCGTAATTCCAGATCGCTTCCAGATTTATCAGAGGTGCGTCCGACATTTCAGAGAGGTCTAGCAATTCGTTGGTAAGAAATGACAGGAACTTAACTTTCCAGACAGACCTAAGACAGGACACATTTCAATCTGATGAGGTGCTTTCATCACATAGGGAGAAAAAAACAACTCCATGGGAAATGACTTGTACTGGAATGATGAGAGACCTCCCTGAACGAAATACAGTTCAAGAGGCTGTGCATCTCAGCGTGGAGTGTGAAAAATGCAGCAATTATAATTGGAAATAAAAGTAGAGAAATTAGGTTTACACCTTGGTTTATGCTCTTTTTTAATATGAAAAGATGCTAAAAATGTTCCTAATCTAGGAGCAGCACGGTGGCTTAGCGGTTAGCACTGTTGCCTCACAGCAAGATGGGCTGGGTTCAATTCCCTGGGCAGGGGCCTTTCTGTGTGTTCTCCCCGTGCTTATGTGTGTTTACTGTAGGTTCTCTGGTTTTCTTCCACTGTCCAAAAACATGTATGTTTGGTTAATTGGTGATTCTAAATTGCCTATAGGAGTGAGTGGGAGTGTGTGTGCCCTGTGATGGACTGGTGACCTGTCCAGGGATTACCCCTCCTGTCTTTGCCCCTTTCAGAGACAGCTGGAATAGACTCCAGCATGACTCCGAATTAGGGGGTATAGAATTTATATACATTTTAAATCAATATGACGTTCTAGCAATGTGTTTTTGATTGCTTAAATCTGATTGGTCGGTAGAGTAATACTAACCTCATTATAAAAATATTTTAAATCATTATAACCAGACATGTTTATTCCTTATATAACTTCCCTATAATAAGTATTTAGAGGATTAGGATTGGCATATGGTGCACTTGGTGATTTTTTATTTTTTTTTCCCAGACATTTGAAAGCACCAAAACAAACACAAACACAGCCCAACAACAGCATAAAATCCACCAAATAAAAAAATATCAGCCCAAGATTTGTACTATTTAAACTAAGAAATTCTATATAAAAACACCCGTCTGTTGTATTTTATTTTATCAACCAAAGTTGTGCCCAATGCATTATTTTCGCTCAAACAAAGGCTAATTCGGCAGGCTGGCAAAACTGAAACTAAAAACACTAAACCAATTTAAAGCTATCACAAACAGCAAGACTTTAACACTTATATTCCTTTGCAGGTTCAAAGAAACCTTAAAAGACATTATCAGTCATTCTTAGGAGGTAAACAACATACTTACCTGGCAGGGGAGATACCATGATCAAGAAGGTGGTTCACCCAGGGCGAGGCTCAACCATTGCACTCCGGTTGTGCTGACCCCTGAAATGTGGGAATCTCGACTGCATAATTTCTGGTAGTGGGGGACTGCGTTTGCGCTCTCCCCTGGTTTTTTTTTTAGGGGCAGGGTGGCTCAAATGGTTAAGGTGCTGAGTTGTTAATCTGAAGACCAGAAACACCTGGGTTCAAGCCCCACCTCCGGCAAGTCAACCACTGTTGGGTCCTTGAGCAAGACCCTTAACCCTTCCTGCTCCAGGGGCGCTGCTTCATAGCTGACCCTGCGCTCTGACCCCCAACTTACTAAGATGGGATATGTGAAAAATGCATTTCATTGGCTCTGTACATGTACCTTGGACAATGACAAGAAGTTGAATACTATTATTATTATTATTATTAAAATAACAGCATGCTTGGTATATTTGACAGAATGCAATATAATGCCTCAAATTTAAATTGGATATGAGCAATAAACGGGAATCACTCTGAATCACGTCTCATAATACAGGGTTAAACCCTCGCTTATAATGCAAACACGACACACTAACAAGAAGAACGGTGTCCACAGAGCAGATTAGGCACTTCACACAAATACTGACCCAGATGTAATTAAATGATAGCCGCGTCCCACTCCAATAGCTTAAATTGCCACTGTCACATTCTTGACTGTGATTGATCGTTATCTGAAACTTTGGAAACGACGACAAAACAGGTTCATATAATCAGTTCGTATTATTGTCAGTTAACACAAATACAGTGCTATTTAGAAGCCAATCACAACATGGGTGGGATTTTTCAGGCGATGGATTTAATGTTGGTGTTTTATCAGGATCCTGTTAAAACAGTGGTTCTTAACCTGAAGGATGAGGCGGTCCAAGTGGTCCCAGAGACACAGCTTTATTTGAAACAATAGCACCTCCTAGCAGCAGCATAATATAACTAATTAACTATTGTTTGAAGAAAAAGGAAAAGTTTTTTTTTAATGTCTAGGGAGGCATTGCAGAAATTCTTTAAAGTGTAACAGAAACGTTCTCCAAAGACTACAAAACATTATTAAATTAAAAACTCCAGGTGGTCCAAAAACATCAGTATGCAAATCTGCCCGACGCAACATATTTAAATTGCCTCGCTGGAAAACAAATACATCTGGGTTTAGTGATTTGATTTTTAATTGCTGAAATCTAGTTTTTACGGTATTCGATTGCTGATTGGATAATCCTGGGTTTGTCCTTAACTTAATTTGGTCCTTCACTGTTAAATTGGGTTGAACGATCGTTATAAATTTACAGTAAGTCTGGATATAAGCCTAAAATGGAAACATATAAAAAGATTATGAAACAACCGAAACACTATTTTAAGAATGCTTGAAACTGGATCGCTGCTACAACTATGTACTGCGATAGGATAAAGTGGCTGGAGTAATTGTAGTGCCTGAGCTAAACCCCTCAAACCTTTAACTCTATAAACAAAACATATAGCGCAATCAAAATCCGGCATCACAGAATAAAAATACTTTATGGATTTCTTGGTTTCTGGCTGTGTCAAGACATTAGCTAATCTAGGAAGTTGAATGCTAAAGGGATCCTGACAAACATTTAAGCAAGATGTAGAAGTTGCAAGAACATTTTGGTCTGGACATTAATTAAATTACAAAAAAAAAAAAAGCAATATGAAAATCTGGCAATAATTTTTTGGTAAGCAAAATATTTTATAGATTTCTTTCTATCTGCATCAACACCAAAAATCTGTTAAAAAACAATTGTGGTCCAAAAAAAAAAAAGACGTTTGACACATGACACGTGTCATCACTGATTTTTTTTTTTGTTTTTGTTTTTTTTTCCAAATGTGTCAAGACCGTAAATCAGTTTGGTTAAGTTAAGATTTCTCTGTATAAATGCAAAGGAGACGAACAAATGTGTGTTTCAACAGACACGTGATACATAACAAATGCTTGACACCTGACCGATGCAGACAAAACAAGCAAAAAAACAAGGCTCGGAAAATCTAACGAGTTAAATGCTAAAGGGATCCTGACAAATATTTTAAGCAACATTTTGGCCTAGTCATAATTTATGAGATATAAGTTATAACTTATGAGATAAATTCAGCGCATTTAACATTGTTTTTCGGTCTTGAAATGATTCTGTGATACCCAGTTTAAAAAGTTGTTAAAAAATCGAAATATAAATGCAAACAAGACATACAGCACATATCAGACGTTTGACACATGCAGACAAAACCATAAAAAATTGTAAAAATTACCTTACAAAACAAAGCTCGGCTAATCCGGCGGGTTAAATGCTAGAAAGTATTCTGACAAAACATTCAAGCAAGATGTAGGGGTTGTGTAAACATTTTGATCTAGATATAATTATCTTGTAAGATAAATTACACAATATTAAAATCTGGCATCACAGAATATTTTCTTAATGCACAAAAATATTTTATGTATTACTTGATGTCGATTTGTGCCAAGACCGAAAATTAGTTTTAAAAAATTGATTAAAAACTCTAAATACAAGACATAAAAAAACATGTATCGATAGACGTTTGACACATGCAGGCAAAACTATACGAAAAAACCTGGCAAATACCTTGTAAAACACAGCTCGGCTAATCTAGCGGGTTAAATGCTAGCGGGATCCAGAAAAACATTAAAGCAAGGCGTAAAAAAGGGTTGCGTGAAAAATTGAGTTAATTCAGTGAAATAAAAAAAATCTGGCATCAGTTGGTTTGACACAAACATGCAGAAATGGCAAAAGTCTAGAAGGCTCGGCTAATCTAGCGGGAAAAATTGCTGGAAGGATTCTGACAAACATTCGAGCAAGACGTAGGAGTTGTACGAACATTTCAGTCTGGTCATAATTAACTTACCGTGTCGACTAAGTACATAATAAATATATATATATATATATTTTTTTTTACATTTACATCCACCCACAGCCATCGATGCCGCTACTTCGCGGCATATCATTTCATGCTTGGCTTTAGCTTTCACTGGAAATGAAAACTGAAGCACCAGAGCCTTATATACCTCTACACACATAATTATAAAAGTATAATTATAACAGCTTTGAGTTCTGCTCAGCAGTTCGCTCCTTTATTCCCAAACCTTTTAAATAAAAGTGGAAGTGTTAGTGGTCAAATTGAACATATGGTGCCCAGAATGCATTGGGATGCTGAAAGTAAAGCATATGTTATCTCTCTCTCTCTCTCTCTCTCTATTTCTCATCAGCCCCAAAAGAAGATAGAGTTCCTAAACCAAATAATATTTCAAGGAGCGTTCGACGACTCCTGCGCCAGCTACCATATGGAGTGTGACGTAGAAATGATGTTTACTTCGGATATTTTCCTTAGACAAGGCCAATCGATGGACTCGCACTCCAGAGGGGAATTACACATCCCTTATTTTGATTTATGTACAAGCTCCACCTATAGAGATTATTCGGAATGTTTGGATCCTAATAATTCTTCCTTTGATTTCTTGCATCATCCGTCATGCTGAGCAACCTGGCCACGCTTGATGACACAAATTCTTCTTCTAAGTGGTGTCGGTTGTTACGAGGTTACACCATGTGCTTGGGTTTCGATTTAACGTCTCCAGCTTTGCTTTTGTTCTGCCATTCGTCATCCTAATGTGTTCACCTGTTACGCGTTACGGCTCTGATTAGTTTGTCTATTTATACCTTCTTATGTCAGCCATGATTTTTCATTTGGTGCACATCCTTACACACTTATATTGAGAGAATTTACATTTGGGGCCTTGCTCATGGGCCCAGCAGTGGCAGCTTGGTGGTTCTGGGAATTATTCAACAGCTTCACCAGTTTAGACGCAATTTAAATGTAGATATTTTCCTTTAATATCCTGTAAATGTTCCAAATGGCTGATATTCATGTCTTGCTTTATACTTTCGATGTATAACCACACACTGCCACACATCGCCATGCACTGCAGACACACACTGCAATTAGGTTTTAATGAGATTGTCTCATGTTACTAAAAACCTACTTTTAGAAGCTGATTTTATCAGGAAATAATCGAAATGGCCTTTGTTAATGCCCCCCCCCATTACATGACATGTCCAATACTGTCAGCTGACACTACAGGGATGTGACATCTCACACTGGGCTTGTAGTTCCTCGAACCAGCAAAATATGCTATTAATCTTCAAAAATGTTTGTAATGGCTGGCGTTCCTAGTGTTTTTGGGGTTTTTTTCTCCTTTTAAAGTGTGCTTTTGGTTTTGGTTTTAATCGGTTGTGTCTTTGATGATAAGTTCAAAATGGAGCCATGCAAGTCTTATGAACTTCACTGCAATAGTAGCGTCAGTGTTAATCAGAGCTGGGTAGAGTAGTCAAAAATATGACTTAAATTCAAGTACAACTAATTAAAAAATAGTAGTTTACAACAAAAATATTAACGTTTAAAGTGACTTGATTAGTAGAGTAATAAAATATGGAATGATGAGATTTCTCCAGTAGTAAGTTACTCGTTACTTTGGGTCTGATTAAAGGAAGGAAAAATCCTGAATCCAAAATACTAACCATACTAACTAATACATATACAGATAAAAGAGGAAAAAGAAGTAAATGTGTAAGATCTGATAGTCACTCACAGTAAGATTAAAGTGTTTATAGTTACTGAATCCCTCTTAAATAGTCATTATCATGAAATTTACTGTAAGATGTTTTCTCAGGTTGGAGCTGGAATTCACTTGTTTTGGTCACATTATGGAACTGTTGGTTTTTAATTATTGGAGTGTATAAATTGATCGAATGTGAGGACATTTTCCGAACTGAACACGCTTTAAATAAATAAGCGTGTAATAAATAAACTTCAGACGACTGCAGTCTATCACAAGACTCGACATCTCATTATACACAACATGATGGAAACTAATTATTAAAACTACATTTTCGTCATTATGATTTGTGGCTTAAATGCTTAAGGCATGGAGTTGCTGATCTGAAGACCAGGAAGACAAGCCAACAACTGTTGGGTCCTTGACCTTTAACCCTTACTGCTCCAGGGCTCTGTATCATAGCTGACCCTGTGCTCTGACCCCAACTTACTAAGATGGGATTTGCGAAAAAAGAATTAAGCTGTGCTGTAAAAAATATATGTGACAGGATGAAGACATTTACATTTTTAGTAACAGAGGAACAACGTTAAAACTAGCGAAGTAAAATGAAATTTCTTTGATTGAAATTTAACTTAAATAGAAGTCCAGATAAAACTACTTTTAAGTGAATGTAACAAAGTATGATGTTAATGTATGGAAAGTTTTAATATTTAGAACAGAGTATACTTTAAGTTCAAGTTTGTTTATTTACTTATAAAGCACATTTAAAAACAGACGGCAAGACGGAGCAAAGTGCTGTACATCAAAATTGGGTGGGTTTTTAAATGGCGATTATATTACCACTTTACAGGCAAGCCTTTGCTTTTGAGTCTGGCAAAAAAACAGGGATAGAAATCACTAATTTTAAGAAGCAGATTACGTTAAAAAGGGATTTTTATTTTTCCTTAAAATCGATCCCAAAGACAACAATGAAACACTATTAGGATGCCATCAGCGTACCAGCGCAAGTTTGTATTATCTAAAAATAGAAGTGTGTTTTAGAGACTAAAAAAGCGTATTATATTTAACAGGACTTTTGTTTTGCTTAAAATTGGCCTCTAAGACAGCATTAGAACAAGTTAGCAGGCAATGTTTAAATGACAAATTCCCCCTTTTGTCCATGTATGTTAAAGGACCTCATTTAAAGTTTAGCAGCAAATTAGCAAAGAGTAACAGAGTTTAGAACAAATATTGATGAACAAGTATTCGGTTTGCAAGCAAATTAGTAAGACTTTAATGAAATTAGTTGATTTGCTGGTATTTTTTTATAGATTGTAGTAAATGTAAGGGAAATCAAGTCATACCGTAGATAGACATTATATAAGCAGAGTTTTTTTCTTCAGGTGCACTATTTGTTTTGGGGAAACCTGGCAAACTTCTACATAGAACCGCTTAACACATCTGTTTTTTGTTTTTTTTCAATTGCCCCTTCTAGTTTTCTCCCCTAGGTAGAAGCAAATTCCCAGCACCTTCTGTCATGGTCTGAATTCCCCCTGATACAAACTTAGCCACTGAGATTACGCTAGTTATTTTATGGTAAATGCCTCCAGACAGCAAGAATCATTCTCGAGAGTGTATATATATATTTTTTTTTTTATGTATCAATCACACAGTCAGCTAAAGTCATTCTAAATAATCTTCTAAAGACAAAAGATTTGGACATGTTATTTTCTGTGATGAATAATAAGGTTTTTTTTGTCAGAGGTGTTCCTTCAAAAGTGACCAGAAAATAAGGGAAATGGGCGCCTACACTTCTGTCAGCAAATTCTATTAGTTTTATATTTAATTTTTCAAATTAAATATTTGATTTTTTTATATTTTACCCATGTAAATGTTTTTACCACAAAATTTTGTGAGCCAACATCAATTAGCGGACCTCATGCAGTACCACCGCGGTCCTCTAGTGGTCGCTAATTCCTAGTTGAACACCCATGTCCTAATGTGTTCACCTTATAGGCCCTTTAACTCCGAATGTTTGGTGCTTCATGCCTAGTTGGACAATGGCAAAACATCTGTAGACATTATTATTACTGATAAATACTTGTGCTTAAGCCTTTAGGGGGTCCTGAGCAGCATTTTATTTGTGGAGCACCGCTTAGGAGCGGCGCTTTTGGGGAGGGGCTACTGTAACGACTCGACCCTCCCATCCACAGAGGGTGCCATCGCAGGAGTTCTGATCAGCTCTTCTTCGCTTCCTGGTTGCTTATTTAAACTGACTGTCGACTTTGGGTGGTTGCGAAGTATTGTAGCTCATGCCTCATACTAAGCGGTCTCTTGTGTTCTTGTTTCTTGTTCATGTTTTTTTCCTTGCCACGGTTACGGTTTGTACGTTTTGGGGTTTTGTCCTCGTCTTGGTTTTGTTTGTGTTTCTGCCTTCACCGTTCTTTAATAAAACTACTACCCGCAACATGAATCCCCTCCCGTCTGTTCCTTTACACCCGTTAACAAATTCCCTTGTTGTTGTTGTTTTCTTTAATATTCCATTTTTTATAAAAACCATAAAAAAAATGATTTTTGTACTTGGTGGCTGGGGTGAATCTTATCAGCTTTTTAGTTTGCTTGCACCGTTGGTTGTGGCTATATACTATATATATTTATGGATAAACATAAACATTGCAGGCATGTCTATTTTTATGCTTAAAATTCGCTGCATTACTGACACCGGCCTCCAGACAGCATGGCTCATTCTCGAGTATGTCATCCTTAAGTGTCTTTTTTTTTTTTATGCATTTATGCATATCTTTTAAAGTAAGAAGTTTTGGACACGTTATTTTCTGTGATGAAAGAGTTGTTCCTTCGAAACAGCAGCAAAATAAGGAAATGTATACAAATAAAATTACTGAAAAAGGGCACCTACGCTACTGGTGGTAATTTCCATAAATATGTAAATTGGAAAAAAAGCTACCAACTCTTTCACACGCTCCTTCTGGTAAACCCTTTTTTTTTTACCCTTTTCACACCTTTTAATAAGCAATGTTTTAAGGACCTTATTCATTAGCCAACACATGACAGCTTGGAAGTGTTTCGGCCTTAAAGATAAATAAATTATTGTTAATTGTTAATAGTTAATTGAACGATAAAAAGAAAAGATAGATGGATCGATAGATGGATAGAAAGGAGGTGGATTATAAGATGATAAAAAGAGGATGGATAGATGGACGGATACACAAAAAGATGAAGGGATGGACAGATGGAGGGGGGGAATGGACAGCTGAATGAAGGGTTGGACGGATAAATAGATGGAGAAATAGACAGAGATAAAGGGATGGACAGATACATAGATGGAGTGATGGACAGATCGATAGGTGGATAGAAAGGAGGTGGATATACAGATGATGGACGGATGGATGGATGGATGGATGAACAGATAAATAGCTGGATAGAGGGACAGATGGGCAGATAGATAGACGGACGGACGGACGGACGGACGGATAGATGGGTGTATAGATAATTTAGTTAATTTAATTTTTAAGATAATTTTTTAATTGCCATTCATCTCAACGAAAGGAAATTAATTTTTGTCACTGTTCCACATTAGACAAATTGTTCTGTGATTTTTTTTTTTTTTTCATCCGGGCTTCAATTCCACTTTAAAAGCAAGAGAAATCATTAACCACCCTTTTGTTTTGAATTGCCTTAACCCTGACAGGGAGATGAAACTTTGCCTTTATGATGTCCTGGTGAGAATGAACTCGATTTTTTTTTTTTTTTATGATGTCAGTGAGAAAATGAGGCTGGTCTGTGTCTGTCTTATGAGTTATGTCATTAAACGAAGCATGCCGCCTGTAGTTAGTACACAGTTAAAGGATTGCTTTGAATTGCAATCTTCAATTCCCTGCACCATTTAATCAAGTGCTGAAAACTTAATTAAAACCAAAGACTTGGACTAGGAGAATTCATGTGCATATAAAAAATTGTACTAGGCTGTTATTACTTAGGCTTCAGATAAGAGAGCTCACTGATGTGGTTGCGTGAAGAAACCAGGTGGATATGCACAAAGCTATTTTTCTATTTAAAAATCGGGCCCCTGAGCAAGGCTCTTAACATTCAACTGCTTAGTTAGGATAGAAATAGTAATAAATAAGTAGATCTGGATAATGGCATCTGCTGAATGCTATATATGTGCACAAGGTAAAGTTTTCTGTATACTCCTATTTGTTATTTTCTGTTTTTTTTAGCATCAAAGGTGAAAATGATAGCTGGGACGAGGGGAATGGAGAAGGATCCAGAAACCAGAAACGTAGTCAATAGATAGGCAGTAGCTGAAGCACAGGTAGGCAAAACAAACCGAGCAAACAATTCTGAAACTTAAACACTGAAATCAAAACCAAAAACCGGGAAAACAGATAAACAGAACAAACGCTTGGTATGTTGCTTGGCGGACAATACTTCGCAAAGAGTTAAAGTAAGGCTACCTTATAAAGCTAACAAACAGTGCTAAAGGACGCAAACAGACAGTCTAGTATTCTGGCGATGGCGCCCTCTGGTGGTTGGCGGGCGGAACTGTGACAATAGCAATGGTAACGCAGTGGTTAAGGCGTAGGACTGCTAATTGGAAGATCAGGGTTTAATTCCCAGCACCACCAAGCTACCACTGTTGGGCCAATGAGCAAGGCCCTTAACCCCTAAATGCTAAGTTGAATAAAAGAGATGAATGTAAGTAGCCCTGGATAAGGGCAAATACCGCAAATGTAAATGTGGAGACAAGGGATTCTGTGTACATTTTTGTTTTGTTTGATGGAAAGAAATAATAAAGAAAAGCTACCAAAACTCATTTAAAGATTAAAATGACATTGCACACAATTCATTTGTTGCGAATCATAAATTTGGATGCAAATGCAGTTTATTTGCAATATTAACAAAAACAAACAAAGAAAAAACTTGAAAAACACAAATACGTAAAACTAAACTTAACACAAACCTGACAAAACCTGACCTGGCATAAAATGGAACTCGACACAGAAACATGACATGGCCTAGACATTGACTGTGGCACGCAACAAAGTAGGACAAAAACAGACCGAAACACAGGGGTATAAATACTAAACCTAATGGGGCAAACAATTAACTAAACAAGAAACTGCTGAACACAATGAGGAACACATGACCTAAACAAACCAATGAAAACGTGACACATGGACAGAGGAGACACAAGACCTAAACAAACACTGAGCATTTGGACTCGCTGTTCTGTTGTGGTGAACTTATGTTTGCTTTTTAAATGTCATTGTGTTACGAACTACTGGGTCACCGTAGACAACAATTGACTAATGGCTTAAACTGTATTTAGTGTTTAATGATAGATAGATAGATAGATAGATAGATAGATAGATAGATAGATAGATAGATAGATAGATAGATAGATAGATAGATAGATAGATAGATAGATAGATAGATGGTCTCGGATAGATAGATAGATAGATAGATAGATAGATAGATAGATAGATAGATAGATAGATGGTCTCAGATAGATAGATGGTTTCAGATAGATAGATGGTTTCAGATAGATAGATGGTCAGATAGATAGATAGATAGATAGATGGTCAGATAGATAGATTCAGATAGACAGATAGATAGATAGATAGATAGATAGATAGATACGTTGGTGTGTTTTATGCTGCATATTGTTATACACTATGGATCCATACAATTTTTAGAAAGAGAAGGCTAAATGCCACCAGGAGAATAAATACAAAAAGAATGGATTCGATGGAGATGGAAGACCTCTATAGTGGCATACGGTACATGGAACATTCTTTTATCGATATGTCATAAATCTATTTTTAACTTTTATTACAGCAAGACATTGCCAAATAATAGCCTATCCAGTGCTGTGACATTGAATCCAAGAGATATGTCAGTAAATTCGAGTAAAATCGCAGGCTACACATCCTGTAAGAATGCACCAAACAAAATTGTTAAAGTTGGAATGTGTCCATTTTTGGGATACCCTGTATATTACAAGCAGTATGTAAACCCAAGGTTTTTTTCTCCATTCTGTGACCAATGGAGTTCTGGTTCCTTGCCGCTGTCACCTCTGGCTTGCTTAGTTGGGGACTATAAATTTATAGATATTAATCAAATTGACTGTTCTAATGAATGTTTATTATTGTTGTTTCTGATGTATTTCTGTAAAGCTGCTTTAAAACAATCCCGATTTGTCAAAAGTGCTATAGAAATAAAGGTGACTTGAGTCGACTTTAATGAACGTCTTTTTATCATTCACTGCATATGTATGAAATCGCACTGTAATTAAAATGGTGTTTTATAAGTTGGTATGATCAACAAAAAAAAAGCTCCAAACGCCAAATCAAGCTTGTGAGATTTTTATCCCTTCCTGCCAGTCTGGCATTAGAAGCCAGGTCATTAGTGATTAGATTTTTTTTCTAAATGATTATAAACCAGCCTCACTAAAACTCACAAAAAGAAGTGAGGAGAGTTGGGGGGGGGAAAGAAAGCAGATTGACCAAAGATCAGGGCGGACAGCTTAAAATGTAGCATCCAAAGCGCTCATCCAAAAAAGAGGCCTGACTCGTCTTTAATTACCACTCACCCTTTCCAAACCCTTTTTTTATGAAACCTAAACGAAGCATACCATGATTTTAATGAGTTAAAGGCTTTTACCTAAAAAAAAAGAGAAGGGGGGAGAAAGAGACAGGAAAGGACAAGCTACAATGGCTGATATCTGAAAGGTCCATTTGCAGCTTAATGAACCTTGGAGGCCTTACAGTCACCAGGGTGCGGAAGTGTGACGAGGTGCTTAATACTACAGTCTTTCATTTCAGATTTGGCAATGAAATAAGAAAAAAAAATGCAAAAAGACATCCTGCCGAATCACAGACAAGATAGACAGATACTTTATTAAGAATGATGAAATGGTTATAAATATCTAAGGATTAAATCATAAGCTAGGTCTACAACATGTATCTTTGTTACCTACCAGCTCTGTGGTTAAGGTGTTTGACTTCCGATGGAAAGATTGTGGGTTCAAATTCCAGCACCATCACCACTCCTGGGCCCCCTGAGCAAGGCCCTTTACTCTCAACTGCTCTGTTAAATAAAAAATGAACTACTCTGCACAAATATTATCATCTATCATTGGCGTACCTCGTACTGCTCTTTGTTTTAGGGAAAATGGTAATTTAGTGGTTATGGTGTTTGACTGATTATAGGATTCCAGCAATTTCCAGGACTAAACTGTCACTGCTGGACCCCGGAGCAAAGCCCTTAATTCCCAACTGCTCGGTTGATAGAAATTTTAAGTCATTGTCATTAAGGGGGTCTACTGAATGCTAGAAATGTAGGTCAGATGGACCATGAATGCCTTCGGGAACAACTGCCAGGCCCCTTAGCAAGGCTCTTAAGTCCTTAAAAATAAGAAAGTCACTCTGAAGAAGGGCATTTGACAAATACCAGAAATGTCATTTCTCAGTCCAGTCTCAGCCTTCTCCAGGCTTCTGTAGCAGGCAAAGGAAGAGACTGGAATAAAACTGAGCGAAAGAATGTAAGAATTTTAATATGAAGAACCCAAGAACAACTTAATACATATGTAGCTTTTGTTGTGAAATTATTTCAGGATCGGATACTTTATTAGTGGGCCACACAGCATAAAGTACTAATTGTACATTTTACATTAGCATTTCTGGCATTTGGCAGAAATCCAGCACTTCTTCTTCTTCTTCTTTTTGCTGTTCCCTTTTAGGGGTCGCCACAACAAATCATCTGTCTCCATCTAACCCTATTCTCTACATCCTCCTCACACCCACTAACTTCATGTCCACGTTTATCTCATCCATATACCTCCTCTTTGGTCTTCCTCTTTGCCTTCTGCGTGGTAGCTTCGTTTCTAACATCCTCCTACCAATATATTTGCTATCCCGCACAAGTTGCATTTATCTCATTCCTCAGGGGCCCAGCAGTGGCAGCCTGGTGGTGCCGGGATTCGAACCGAGGTTTTTCTGATCAGCAAGCCAGAACACAGAGTACACTCATCATAGTCAGGTGAAAGGGCAACTTTTTGTTGGTTGGTTGGATTGTTTGATTATTATTACTACCGGTAGCATCACATTTTTCGTATTAATGTTGGTTGTTTTGCATCAAGTTAAAGGTCTGAATAAGTTGTTCCGATATTTACGATAGTCTATGTATAGCCTTAAAGCAGTAATGAGTTCATTATGGGAAAAAAATGGATTTCAGAATTAATTACCCAGTTGTTTCCTCACAGTTCACAGGCTTAATAATATTGCTTGGCTTTGAGGCGATTATACATCAAATGAATCATTTTTTGCTTATTAGGACTGATCCGTGTGTGTGCGTGTGTGGTTGGGGTTTTTTTGTTGTTTTTTTCACAGCTCTTAGAATAAAAATTGGAATGAGACTTATATTAGAAGGAAAATACAGAATGTTTCCACAAAAAAAAAAGAGAGGGAATCCATTTAAAAAATGTTATGAGAACCCTTACTCTGGTCTGACCTGTGGAAACGACTATTGACTTGCTTGACTATCAATCCTCAAGTATGATCCCTCCAAGTGAACATTTTCAGAATTATTAGCACACACAGACACACACCATAGAAAACTGATATAGGAGAACATTCGTGAACATTTTGTGGTAGATACACTTTGAATCGTTTTACCGTAAGCGAATATACACAAGTCATGTCTACGATATAATCAAACCATTCTGTGCAGAGACTCAATTTAATAAGTGAATGACATGACATTTTTTATTTTTATTATTATTTTTCGTATATTTAAAGTGCAGAAGAAAGAAGCAAAAAATCTCTTGATTTCTATTCCAGAAGAAAAAACTGTAAGGGCGAATTTTTGGGCTCTATGAGAGTATGTGTGTGTGGGTGTTTTTATGGTTATTGTTTAACTTGAGCGTGTGTGCCCTTGGTGCCCAGCTGTGATGAAATTTCAGGGTGTTTCATTACAAACCTGCAGTGAGGAAAAGCCATTCCGAGGCGTTTTGCGAGGCTGGGGTCTATTCCCTGGAGACCTGCTGAGACCTGCTCTAATTATGGAATGTGGTCTATCTGTAGGAGGGGTTTGTGGTTTGGTTGTTTAGACCAGCGATGTCCAAACTTTTTTTTTAAATAGGGAACCAAATTTTATGTTGTGGACACACCAAAGGGACTCATTATATATTTAATCATGCACATTAACATGTACAATAACAGACTAGTCTTAAATTATATTCAGTATTGAACCTAAATAGAACTTTGTTCATTGTAATGAATAAAGCACTATGTAAAAACGTGCACTCTGACGGACTGGGCCGCAAGTACAGGAGAATAAAGTTTAAAAAACGCAGCATCGCAACTAGTTTAAACCGCACACGGAGAACAGAAATGCACAAAACTGCTCACCAAAACATTTTGCAGTTACAGCTAGCCTTACTGTAGTAACAGTGGGGGCTCAAATGGGGCAGCGGTGGCTCAAATAGTTAAGGAGCTGAGTTGCTGATTGGAAGACCTGGAAGTCCTGGGTTCAAGCCCCACCGTGGCCAGCCAGCCACTAGTGGGTCCCAAGCAAGACCCTTAACCCTTCCTGCTTCGGAACACTGTATCATAGCTGACCCTGAGCTCTGACCCCAACCCTCTAAGATGGGATATGAATCTCACTGTACATTAGTGTATATGTGACATTTACATTTTTACAAATTCCTTTAAAATACTAAACACAATATTGTATAGTGTCCACATGATTGAGATGAGTCAGCGACTAAACACATTTGTTCTGGGCTCAAACTGCACTGTTTTAGTCAATGCTAATAACGGTTCGGATCAAATGGGTCACGCTAGTTGCGTTCAGGATTTGGTGTGCGCTAAACAAACGACAAGACAAATAAAAATCGAATTGTTGTCAGTCATATATTACTGCTACATCTGGCCTAAAAGTTTGTGCTGTTGATGTTGAGAAACTGCATGATTTATAAAGTATGCTGGACGGAAAACATAAAATGCATTTCAAAAGACAAGCTACGGGTCGTTTTAAATTTATCCACAAGCCGTATTTGTCCTGCAGGCCGGATTTTGGACAAGACTGGTTTGTATGATGCGGATTTACTTTCTATTAACAGCAGCTCCGGGATGCAACATTTATCCAGTATTAATGCACTCGTTGTAAAAGTTGATTATAAGAATTTAGATAGGGAACATCCTATAATCACCTTCAAACTTCTGTGCAGGTTTTTTTCCTAAACTGTGTAACTCAGTCACAAGATCCACCTAATTCTTCAAATCACCTCGTATAATAAAAATAAAAATTATAGGGGATGTGGTAGCCTATTGGTTACTGCGGATCATAAGATATAAGGTTCAAATTTTAGCACCACCAAGCTGCCACTGCTGGGCCCTTGAGCAAGACCCTTAACCCCTAACTGATTAGTTGTATATAATGGATAAAGGTGTCTACCAAATGTAAACATAAACCACAGGTGGCAACTTAAAGGTTAAAATGTTGGACTAGATAAGAAGATTGTGGGTTCAAATCCAAGGACCACCACTGGGGCTGTTTCAGGTATCCCAGACAAGCAAATCTGGTTAGAGGATCTGCTGCAGTAGCAGGTAAAACTTTTAAGCCGATCTAATTTTATGAGAGCTGAAAACATTGCAAATGTACGTGGACTTCTTTTCCTGTGCCCGTTAGAGGTTTGTGGTGTTGCATTTGAAATGAAACTGGAGGATAGTAAAGAATCTGACGAGTGCTCGGGTTTAAGGAAGGATCTTGCTGCACACTAACATGACTAAACACTGAAGTCTGGTGAATAACACCATGGCAGAAAGCTACCATATCGCGACCTATCCATCCATCTCGCCAAGATCCTTCCTTAAAGCAGCGTAAATCATCGTTACTACCCAAACTGAGCTGCAGCACACGGTTCGAATTGCAGATTGTAAATCGGTAGGTCGGTGTCAGCGATGTGAGGGGGAAAGACAGCAAAGTGAGCGGCAAATAAAACTATTTCTTTTTCATTTTCTCCGTACAACATTATTGAACGTTATCACGCTCGTGTAATTTTTGTTCTTCAGTTCAATTTGTTCGCTTCACGTTGGAACGTTAAATTATGTTTGTTCTTTATCTTTATTTGTTTTGCTTGCATATGAAAGCAAGAAAACTGATAGCCTGGCTGCCCACCTCGACGGTTTCCTTTCCTTTACAGGTTTTGTTTGTTTGTTTTAAAGCATATGTGTAGAATCCACCACCAACTGTTCTGTGCTGTTCTTTTCTGTGTGAAATGACTGCTCTCTTGTGGAGGAGAAATAAAGCAGACTCTTGGTGAATAATCTATTTATCCTGCTAACATGTCTGTATAAAGGCAGAATTTGACTTACCGCCTTTTTGAGGTATCACCATAAAAAAAAAAATCTAATAATTACATGCCACCAATTTCAAAGTTTTGCTTTTTGTCTGCCACTTTAATAGCGGTGTTATTGTGTGCAATGTGTTTATTTTTTGTATCTTTGTATTACACATCTGTTATTGAACTACAGGAAAATTTTGCTTCTTCTGCAGTCATAAGCTACTTTTTTACTTTGAGGTATCCATCATGTAGACGACCCTTAATCTGAAACCCTCCCACCCATTTCAATGTTATTTTCTCCAAGAACCCAGATGATGTAGGGGGGCCAAAGCAAAATTAATAGATGCGGCCCTTTTTAAAGTTTATTTTGCTATCTTTATTAATATTAAAAAATATTAATCTTCATCGTCATGGCAGAAGATCAGATACAATCTGAAAGATACAGTACAATCTTCGTTTTTAAAGTAACAAATTGACTCCTGGTTAACATTACATAATACATGCTGCTGCTACGTGCAAATTGTGCTAACCTGTTTCTCAGTAACCCAATTAGTAATTGGACTATTACCAGTAATTCATCTTAACTAAAGTATAATATAATGCAATTTTTTTAATTCAAAGATTTTTAAATAGTTTTAAGAACCATAAGTCCTTCTGCTGCAACAGCTGACCTCAAAATGTCATACACTCTAAGGACTCTAACTCCCAACCACCAGAGGGCGCTGTCACCAGAGTACTAGTCCAGCAGTAGTACTTCCTGTGTCACTTCCACTTTGCTTACCACATTGCAAAGTATTGTTTGCCTTAGCGTTTTAATAAGCGTTTACACTCTTGTTGGTTTTGCTCACGGTTTTCTTTCATGCCTATTATTCGACTTCGATTTCTGTCTAGCGATTTGGATTCGTTTACCTTCTCTGTGGATACGTGTGCCGAACTTTGCCGCCTTACTTGACTACTCTTTGGATTATCTTTTTTTTTTTCTAAATAAAGCCATCACATGCATTATGGATCCCCAATCTGACTCCTCCTTTACATATATGTATTTAAAAATCAGTTTCAACTCAATTCACAATAATAACTGAACAACAATTGTCACTAAATGTAGTCAGTCAAATTTCAATTATCAGTTTCCTGATTAACTGAGTGATTGATGGCTACAGGGCTTTGATGAAGGGCGCAACAGTGGCAGCTTTTTGGTAGTGGGACTGAATATATAACCATTTAGTTAGAAGTCCAATACACAGAGTTACAATTTGCCCAGTTAGTTTAACATTCTGCATTCACAACATTCATATAAAAAAAAACAGTCAGATTAATATCACATCACATGTATTTATTTTTTACGAATCCCGAAGCTGGCAGCTTAATTTTATTTTCTATATAGTGTTTCTCCTTGGTCATTTAAACAAATTACTTTTTTCAGTATTTAGATGAAAGCCTAAATAGGTTTCATAAGCTCATTTCATTAGCGTGAACACATTCGCTTTTTCATTTACATCGACTCAACAAGTCGATAAATACGGAAATGCCAAAACCAATTTCTGCTGATCCAGCGCTCTGTGCTTGCAACCCCCCCCCCCCCCCCCAAAAACTGTCTTGGTGATGAGGCTTGCTTTTTGCCACCATTTTGAAAGTTTAGCTTTTTGTATGCTAGTTATATAGCGATAGTGTTATTGTGTACAATGTGTTCATTTATCGTTTTATAGTACACATTTGCTATATAATTACATAAAAAATTATTGCTCCTTCTGCAGTCATTAGCTGATTTTTTTTTTTTTAGGAGGTATCAGTCATCGAGACGATAAATCCTCCTGCACCCCTAAATGTTCTTTCCTCCAACAACCAAGATGATGTGGAAGCCCCGTTTAAAATTAATAGATAAGGCCCTTCTAAAAGACTTTAATATATTTTTCATCACCTAGATAAATATTTATACAACATACAAAATGTATGTAAAAACACATATAATAAAAATAGATTTTGTCTTTTAAAGAAAGTGCTGACTTTTTAGCAAAATCTCAATTATTTTTTATGGCAGAAGATACAATACAATCTTCATACTTAAAGCAAAAAAATGGTCTGATAAACATTACGTAATGCACGCTGCTGCTAAGTGCAACTCCCGCTAACCTGTTTCTCAGTATTGGTAATTAAACTATTAAAAGTAATTCAATTAACGCAAATAATTAAATGAAAGTAAGCTAAAATTAAACTATGAAAACATTTGTTTGTCATATAGTTATCATAAAGTCAATCTTATCTGTACCATTGATTGTTGTCTTGTTTCCTTTTCTTCCTGCTTTTTTCCGCTTTTGGCTGCCACAAAGATAAGTCCTCTACATGGCTAAATTAGCAAATGCACACGTGTGTGCTGTGCTAGTAAAAAAAAATTGCAAAAAAATCGGAAAAAGCAAGCACAACCAGTGTAACTCCAGAGGGGGGCCCCCCTAGGTGGGTTGCAAATATACTAGTCAATGTCATATTTTAAATGATATTTCCAATTGTGGGCAGCACAATGGCTTAGCGGTTAGCACTGGTGCCTCACAGCAAGAAGGTCCAAGGTTCGTATCCCTGGCAGGGGTGTCTTTCTGTGTGAAGTTTGTATGTTCTCCCTGTGTTTGCGTGGGTTTACTCCGGGTACTCAGTTTTCCTCCCATAGTCCAAAAACATGCATGTTATATTGATGGATGATTGCCCGTAGGTATGAGTGTGAATGTGTTGTCTGTCATTATGGTGACCCCTGCCTTTCACCCGATGACAGCTGGGATAGACTCCAGCAGATCCCTATCACCCAGATTAGGAATAAGCGGGTATAGACAACGGATGGATGGATTTCCAATTGTTCAGCTACTTGCCTTGTTTGCCCCGTTGCTACGCCTCTGTCTACCAGATCCCAGAAATCTCCATCCTCAACATTGGCTGAAAGTGTTTGCAAATAACTAATAGATAGTTTTGAAAAACTGCTGTAGCTGCAGCCAAATTATGGAAATTAACCTTTGTAGACTTACATTACATTTATTAGTTTGGCACACGCTTCTACCCAGATGGCAAAGAGTTCTAAAATAAATACAAAGTACAAAAGCTTTAATAAACTTTAGCTGGGCCATTGAGTTGAGAGTAGCATCAATAGTTAAGGCTCTCTGTTCTTGAGCGGAGGATCAAGGTTCAACTTCCAGCGCCTCCAAGCTACCATTGTTGGGCCATTAGCCAAAGCTTAAATCCTTGTCTGCTCCAGGGAAATGAGCCACTTTGGGGCCCCCAGAGATCTGATTTATTGTTATTAACAGTGTGGAATGGGTGTAGTAGAGGACCCAAGCTCATATTCGTTCATATGGCCCAAAATTGCTAGTGGAGCCCCTGTTTTAGGGATTTTTTTATATTCTTGCATATTCTATTTTTTTTTTTTTGCTGGAAGAACGTTTACACATTATAAAACATTTCAAAATTTCTGATTGAATCTCAATTAATAATTTAATCATATACTTTACAGTTTCTGGTAGTTATTGCAGTCTTTTTACTTTATTAAAGAATTTAAATATCTCTGCTAGTTAGTAAATAATGTGACTGGTCATATCACCTACTGAATATTATCCAGTTATTATTCACATACAGAGTTTAATGTATATTAGAATTGATATTCTATTTCTGTTCTACATACTACTTTTAAACCTTCTTATCCAGCCTTTAAGTTCAGATAGCAATCATTGCTGGGAGTTAAAGCCTTTAACACTGTTAGTGATGAAAAGGTCCAGTCTCACTTCAACCCAGTCTCATTTTTGTCTGCAGCTTCTGAAGACATTTAACCAGTTTATAGACAAAGGGGGAAAAATCTAAATAAAAAGGACATTCCGAATAGCAGACATAATGTTAAATATGTTTGGATAATATTTGGATCTTTGAGGAAAAGAGAGGAGCCCCATTACATCAGGTGTGATTTTCGTACATTAAAATGTCTTCAGTAAGAACAAATTTTCATCTTTTGATCCAAACAAAACTGTCAAATCTCATACCTGGCAATTAAAATGTGAAAATGTAAGCACTAATCAGTCGAATGATGAATTTAAATAACATTCTGCAGTAAATATCAGATGATTTTACAGCTTTAGGAATATGTTCATACATCTGGAATGGTATTAGTCCCATTTCCCTCTTCAATAATCCTCAATTAATAGTCATCTTAAAAAGGACCGAATTCATTACTTCATAGTCGGTAAAACATGGATGATTCTATTACTTAAAATATTACTGTCATAAATTCTGATAGACTCAATCAGTCATGAACTGTGAAATGACTGCAGATGAAATGGAGGGATAGATAGATAGATAGATAGATAGATAGATAGATAGATAGATAGATAGATAGATAGATATGTGGATTTAAGGTTGTATGTATGTATGTACAGTATAGATAGATTAATGAATAGATGGATGGATGGATGGATAAATTAACAAAACTAACCATCAGCTATTAATTATGCTTATTATTATAATGCCTATCTATATTAATAAAAAACTACAACAATTTTTACCACATCCACACTCACATGAGTCATCTCATACGTTATGCATTAAATTATGCAAATTGATAGTCATGTTGAGAGTCACATTAGGCATCAAAATGGAGAAAAAAACGCAGTTTAGTTAGCACAGTCTACTTGTTGGTACCAAACAGGCTAGTCTGAGTAGCAATAGGTAAAGAAGTCCCATTCTGGATTATTCTATTCCCATAAAAATGATTCTTGCTATTTGGTTGCTGAAGCAAAACACATTTGTATGCAATATAATCATTACAGCATAACAGCAGAAGGGTGGAGGAAACCGTGCTTGTGTGAGTATGAGCTTAGTTTATTGAGAAGTTCATTTGAAGATAGTTTATCACTTCAATAGCTCCCCTAAATTACTTCCAGAGAATTTGTCTCTGTGACTTTCGTACATCGGTGCCAAACAGGTTTCCATGCAGGCTTTACTGCAGCAGTTCCGTTAATTAAGTAGTGTTTTTAAAAGCTTCAAATTGTTTTTGTTTTTTTTTAAACACACTTTCTGGCATTTGGCTTACACAAACATTCCTGCAATAACCTTGTCTCACCTTCCTTAAGACGTTTAAAGGTTGATGCGAATGTCCGTCATGTGGTCAGCAAAGAGCCAGAGGGACGCCAGTCGTTCAGACGACTTAATTGGAAATCAAACAATTTTAACAGCAATTCTTTAAGAGCAGGAATGTGAGATGGAGAAAAGATCTGTGTGGTGTTAAAAAAAAAAGGGACAAGATACAAAGAAGAAGGATTGTGAAGTGCGGAGAGAGAAAATAGGCCACACTCGAGGCTAGTATCGACCGAGGCTGTGGAAAAAATGAGACCAGACAAGAGAGTGGTGGCCAGAGAGAAGAATAAATAAAAGATAGAATGTCTTGACATTGGCTTGGATGGAATTCGATGAAAATAATAATGTTACAGTGCACAATAGTTTTTATTTCAGGGAGATGTAAAAGTCTGGATGGCCTTTCTGCAACTAAAAGGGTTGGTTTGAGCGTTGAGGTTTTTCATAAAACAATAGTAATTAAATGATTTATTTATTAGGTTTCCTAAACTGGATGTTAGAACATGCGTTGTTCCTTATTTGTCTTGCATCAATCATGTTTGGGAAGTTTAACATCGTACACTTATATGATATAACAGAAAATATGTCAATGAACCCATCTTGTTTTATAGTGCTTGGAAACCGAAAAGAAAGTGATACCTCTACAGACGTGGCACAATTTCACCACTAAGCAACAAATCTTTGAAGGGTTAACCAACTATACGGAAACCCCGGAAACATTCCCATTCTTAACAGCAGGCAAAAAGTGGTATCTGAGTGGGTAAAGTGTTGGGACTGCTGATCAGGATATTGTGGGCACCACCAAGGTGCCACTGCTAGACTTCCTGAGCAAGTCCCTTAAACCTTAACAGCTCTAATTTTAAAAAAAATGAAATAAAACGTAACTCTAAGCTTGTGATGATTGGGCCTTGAATCAGTCAAAAGCATGTGTCAAAAATTAATAAATCCTGGGTTGGTTGTTTTCAGGCTTCCTCTATGGCTCCAATTTTCTCACTCACTCCACAAGCATGGGTTGTGGTCTAAATGTGATCTCTAAATTGTCTAGTTTTAATCTAGTGTGTGATTGTGTCCTGAGGCTGATGCCCCATCCAGGATGTTCACCAATTAGAATCCATTAGGAAAAGCTTTATATTCTGAATGGCTCTGTGTAAAAAAGTGGTACGATGGATGGATGGATGGATGGATGGATGGATGGATAGAGAGATGGATTGATGGATTGATGGATACGTGAACGGATGTATGGGTAAATATAGATGAATGGATGGTCAGGTAAATGGATGGTCAGGTAGATGGATGAATGGATGGATGGATAGGTGAGTGGATCAGTGAATTGGTAGCCAATTTACTTGGTCTTCCATCATCTGCGATTTTCCAGTCATCTGTAGGAAAACTGGAAAATCGCAGATGATGGAAGACCATGGATTGCCCATCCCTGGTGATAAAGTAGTGCTACTGTGGAAAACCAGCTAGAACAAGAATCTATTAGGTTCTAGCTCTGTAATTTATGTTTTTTGCTGTTTCCATGCCAGAGGCAGGAAATTATCGACGGCATTGTGTATTCTCTAAGATACTTTGAATCATGCATTCTCTTAGAAGTTTCCTTTAAAGTCATAAAAACATTTTCTCATTCGTAGTTTTCTCAGATGTCATATTCCGTTTCGAACTACCGCCTCCTCTGCTCATATCCCATGAGACGCAGGGCTAAAAAGATCAAGATTCAATGTTTTCTTCTAAATTTTAATCCTCTTGATTAGACTAATGTTGTTTTGCAGGGAAATGTTGCTTGAGTAATAAAGAACGGCAAAGCATAAAGGTTTCACCAGCCACACAGATTCTGCAGCCGTTTTCCCACTTGTTATTTTTCTTCTACAAATGGCCCAAGGCTCCAAATGAGCAAACCTCTGGTTATCAGTTCTTTGTTTTAAGCTCTGTTTCAGACCTTTCAGATATGCTAATGAATAAATGGAGTGCAGCAGATAGATCATTAAAAATGCATTCATACATTCTGCGTATTCTGATCAGCTACATTTTTCATTCCGTGAAACTCTATATACAGCAAAGAATTAAATAAAAAATAAATTTGTTGGGTATTTAATATGAATTAAACGGCTAGATAATCAAACTGATAATTATTTTCTGTCGCTTGCCACACGGAGCTTGGTGGTGCTCTGCAGGGAATTGAACCCAGCAGTTTAACACTTCAACCACTGATTACTACCACAAATTATAGGGTCTAAAAAGAGATCATGCTCACGCCGACCATACATACTAATTTTACATTTTTCTTATACACTGACTGGTTGGAAAAAGCTTAACGCAAATCCACACCCTGCGTAACCTGCCCTTATTTGCTTAATTACAGTAACTGAATTTAAAGACAGCATTCTAATATTTAAAAAAAAAAAACACATGGCGTTTTTTTTAGTCTGCTGCAAAGTGTCATGGATACTTGATGAGCCAATGTCTTGCCACCCCACCGTTGGGCAAGAACATTCGATGTATATGAACTCTTCGCTTATCTATATAATGTTTGGGTGTTATTAGTTAACTGGTTAGTTCTACCCTCAATAATTTGTGTGTTTAAACCCCAGTTTTTGAAATAGCATTCATGTTGAACTACTTGTCTTATTTTAGCTTCTTGTCCCTGTTGAGGGGAATAATGAGATCTAACACAACAAAAGTGAAACTGTTTGCTGGTAATCCTCATCCTAAAATCATCAGATTTAAAAAAAAAAAAAAAAGAGCGGAATTTTTTTTCGATGTATACCAGAGCCATAGTGAGACGTTGTGGTGTGTGTGTATCATTAGCAAGTTTTTTTTTGGGCCACAAATACATTACAGAACATTGAGCCAGAGCTCCTTAACAAAAAGCTAATTATTTCTTATTATAGATCTTGATGATGTAAATGTAGCAACAGCTGTATTAATGTTGGCTTTTTGTCATGTCGGAATCAATTCCTTATCGATTTTTTTTTTTTTTACTCTCATAAACAAATAAATACACATTTTAATTGGCATCCAAAAGTTTAAGGGAATATTTATTTGTATTAATCAATTACAAAACTCATTTGCCGCTGCCAAAAGGTGAAGACTTCAAGAAAACGGTTGTCTATCGTAGATCAAATTCATAACTACATGCTGACAACATGGTTTAATATTAATGGACTTAGGAAAACTCTTAAACCTCTTAGACTGCCCATCTGTGCCGCTAAGTTAGGATGGTTCTAAGGGCCAATGCATTTTGGGAGCCCCCAGAGATCTGTTTTCTTAGTAGTAACAGTATTAGTAGTAATTGAATAGTAGGTTTGGGTATTATTTTATGAATTGGTGTGGTGGGGGCCCCACCTGATATTCTTTCATAGGGCCCAAAATTGCTACCAGCAGCCCTTCATCCAGGACTGCATTAAACTTTTGTAGATTGCAGCAACTGGAATACAGAACGGATTGCCTGTAAATGTCAATGCGTCAACCTTATTACGCATCAATATATATGTGTGAGGCTCTGGCCACAGGACGACAAACGCATGCAGAAACCTTTATATCAGTCAGTCACAGAACCGATGAGCAGCTGGAGGCTTTTGAACGATTTAATCTGGGGAATGGAGGCAGCATTGTAAAAGGAGTCATAAATAATAGGGTTGGACTTCTGCTTTGATGATCCAGCATGTGGGCTCGGGATGAGGTGAAGAGGTGGATGGGAGTAAATCATATCTTTGGCTAGCAATCCAGGACGGGTTGAACTATCTGAAATGATTTGCAAACAACGATCAAATCTTCATGGCTCACGTTGAGATGAGATGCTGTAAGCTTTAGAGGGGGCCTGTTTAAAAGTGATAGAAATGAACAGACTGCAAGAAATAATAAATTGTCTGGGGTATACAAAGAATAGAGGTGGGTTTTGTTTTGTTTTTTTGGTGGTGGGAATTTTGTAAGAGAGAAATGCTGACATCTTTTGGGTTGTTGGAGAAAGACAAGCATTTTGTAAGATCTTCTTTTGTGCTTGATTACACAGGATGTTTTGTCAAGGCGTCTTATCCAGAGCAACTTACCTTTATCTTGTTTATACAACTGAGAAGTTGAGGGTTACCATCCTTGCTTGGGGTCCAGCGGTGGAAGCCTGCTGGGAATTGAACCCATGATCTTTCAACCAGCAGATTAACTAATAAATGTATTTTGTATTTTAATATTTTTAATATAAATGTATTTTATTCATATTATTTCTATATACAATTTCTGGTTCTGGTTCTGGTTCTGAACACTTTAGGTTACCCACTGAGAGACAAGTTACTAAATTAATAGAATTAATAGATTCAAAACTAAATGTTGAACATACATATCTAGGACCATATTTTGAGACTTTCTGGGCAAGTGGTAGCTCAGTTTTTAAGGTGTTAGGCTATTGATTTGAAGAGTCTCAGCACCACCAAGCAGTCACTGCTGGGCCCCAAAGCAAGGCCCCTAAACCATAACCGCTTAGCTGTACAAATGAGCTTAAAAAAATTGCTCTGTATAAGGACATCAGCCAAATATCATAAATTTCTGCTGTCTAAACTTTTATGGGCACCGCTTAGACCAAGTTTTATTCCTAGGATCAATCCAATTATCCAATTACTTATACATCAGTTGTGACTTAGCATTTAGAAAGTTGGTCTAATTGTCTAGATTTGACTGAATTTCTTTCCAAATACTGGATTTTACTGGAACTACCGGCGTAACTGTGCGGCCACTGGCATATCCGGCACAAAAAAACAGTTTACCAGAAACACACATATGGTGGATATTTGAATGGATATTTTGGTTTAAACTGAACAACCGAAAACTGGAACACCACCAATAACACACAATGTACCTGTATATTGTAAGCTAAATCACATCTATGCTAATACGTCTGTTTCTTTTCTATTTCGACCCCACTGATTGATCTGTATCCAGCCCAGTTGGTGGATTAGCACTTCGAGACAATAAGCCACAAAGGCAAGTTCCCAGTGATGACAGCCATCCGGACAAGACCATGGAAACTTTACTGCGGCATAAAATGACCTGCTGGTTTCCCCGATCAGAGGAGAACTGACTCCCCGACTGAGCCTGGTTTCTCCCAAGGGTTTTTTTTTCTATTCTTTCACTAGTGAAGTTTGTGGTTCCTCCCTGCTGTCGCCTCTGGTTTGCTTAGTTGGGGACTCTTAATTTACTGATATTAATTCAGTAAGTCTTCACTATTGTCTTATTTGATTCTGTAAAGCTGCTTTGACACAATCTTTATATCAACATAGGGGGCCTCGACTTGTTAGACCCAGCTGGCCATTACACAGCCACATATCCCAGTAAGCTGGGGTCATCTTCGGAGGCCATACCAATCATTTTAGGGAATGTAGACTGCTGTGCCACAATACCTGCTCATCTGGGAAAGCAGAATTGGTATGATATATAATGGGCACAGGTGGCCTAGAAATAATATCAACAATAGATGGAACCATGTTCTGTTGTTCAGTCAGAATGGGGCTACCAGTAACACAGGCTGATGAATATTCTGCAGCATCGTTAAAAACTGACAAAGCAGACCGGCAGTTTTGGGCTTCGGTTTGTTCTAAAAAGGACTTAATTTTGTTAATTTTGAAAACCCCAATCAAAGCCGGTCAGACTGCTTAAGTACATCATTTATCATCTTGGTCTATTGTTAACAATGGCACTTGACTAGAATAGAAAAGGTTTACAAAACTCATCACATAGTTTACTTATTTTGACACCAAATTGCTGATGAGGGTTATAACTCTCCACCATGTGTGGAAATGTCCAATAATAATTTTGCAAGAAAAAAATGGTATTTCAAAGACAAAGAAGCAGAACAGAAAAACAAACAAAAAGGTTTACAAATAATAATCCAAATTATATGATGTAGTCTTATACTATACAAAAGTGCAATATTATTATTAAAATCCATTCTGAAATGTAAGCAGTGGCGGGTGGTGCATTTGGTCCCTGGGCCTTCAGTAGGGATTTACTCGATTGATACACCTCCTAATACCACCAGTATCACATTCCAGTAATAGAAACCTTCAGCCCTGTTTTGCTAGTCTGTGCTAGTTTTACTCAGATCAACGAATCAGAGGACAGAAAATCCTGACGTCATCAGGCACTAGCTAGCAAGCCTTAGGAGGCGGGTTTAAAAATCTGATTGGTTAAAAAAAAAAAAAAACAGTCTTTATAAATATTATCCAATTTGCCACTGCTAATATAGTGTAAATTCCCTGGAGGCTCTTGGCAGAATAATTTAACATGGCAGCACATAGAAACTGAAATCTGATTGGACAAAACAATCTAACATCCACATCCACATACACGTACTGGAAGCGGTGCAGCAAGAGAAACACTACGAAATGAAGAGAATAAACTGTCGGGGAATAAATTAATACAATTTAATGGAACAAATATTAGAATTTAGGTTGTAAATGTGGGCCAGTGCTTCTGTGTTTAGAACAGCAGAGAAGGACTGACTGACCCGCACTGCACAACACTGACTTTAAGTATATAATACATTAATCTTTATTTTTTTATAATCTTTATTTTTTTAAAACAATTTGGATGTATGAAATTTAAAATTTAAAATAAAAAATAATTCTACGCATGCGCAGTGTGCAGGAAGCGCGTCAAACAAAGAGGAAGCGCGTGTGTTTGACTTAAAGGGGCTTGGAGTGTGCAGTCACAATTGTTCCCTTCGGTGCAACATTTCAAACAAAAGAAAAGAAAACAAAGATAAGGAATAAAGACGAGTAGATAACGAATAGCAGGAAGGTAAGATAATATGTTGATCATCTATTTCTGTACGTTAATTTTACTATCAATCGTCATGTTTAGCTGCACCAGTTAGCATTACCCTCAGGCTGAATCGTAAATTCTTCCGCGCTCTCTATGAAAGTGTACTACGCGACGTTATAGGACGTTATTATAAGTTTACACGCACTACGTAGTGCTCTTAATGTACAACTACGATATTCTGGATTTAACCTCATACCGGAGCTGTTTTTATAAAGTTAGTTAAGCTAGCTAGCTTCGTTGCCTTGGTTCTAGTGAACGATATGAATATTCATGACGTACAAATTAACAATTTTTAGACTTTTAATCACCTTCGTTTAAGGTTAACGATCGCGTTTGTTAGGTCGGTATACAGAAGTTACTTAACTTTTTTATGCAAATGTTTAGCGAGTTGAACGGAATTTCACTAATTATAACTGTATAAATTACTACTGTTTTCAAACATGGCTGACGTCATCACGTCGAAGTTAAGATACCACGTTTCATGTAAAAATTCCCGTCAATTGTTATTGACATATTTACATTTGATGCATTTCAGGAGACACCCTTATCCTGAGCGACTAATCTATTTATTTCATTTATAAAAGTGAGTAATTAGGGATTAATTAAGGGCCTTGCTCAGGGACCCAACTTGGTTGTACTGGGAATAAAACCCACAATTATTCTTAACCACCTTAACCATCAAGGTACCACCTTTCCTTATTTGTCTTGTGTTTTAGAATTGTCTTTGAAAGATGGCCCACCGTCCACTATAACCTGGATGCAAGGGCTCATCAAGGCAGTAAAAACCCTTTGTAGGACTTTACCCCTGCACCTGACTCAAAGCACACAACTACGGCGGCAGTACCGCCAACCTCTGATCCTCGCCTGGGGCTTTACTTTATCAGCCAGACAACCATCAAGACACTTCAATCACACCTCACCATCTTTTCTCACTGTCTCTCGGGGCGTGTGGCAGGACAACCGGCCGACCATGGCCGAGCAGCGTTTCTGCGTGGAGTACGCCAAGCGTGGCCAGGCAGGCTGCAAAAAATGCAAGGATAAGATTGTAAAGGGGGTGGTGCGCATCGGGAAGATCGTGCCCAACCCGTTCAGCGAGTCTGCCGGAGAGATGAAGGAGTGGTATCACGTCAGGTGCATCTTTGAGAAGCTGGAGCGCGCACGAGCCACGACTAAGAAGATTGAGGATATTACTGACCTGGAGGGCTGGGAGGAGTTACAGGATGAGGACAAAGAGCTGATCAATAAGCTTGTAGCAGGTTGGTGGTGCGAGGTGTGTGCGAGACGTTCAGGGGCGCTGTTTTTAAATGCTTAAACATTTTGTCTCTCTTGTCTGATCAGATCTGGCGGCGAAAGCTAAGGCAAGTCCGAAGAAGAAGGTGCAAGCCAAGTTAAACACCGGCGGGCAGATCGCAGCTCCTGCCGCCGATCCCACAGTAAATGCGCCGCGCAAGTTTTCCGGCTTCACAGGTAAAACTCATGTAAAAATGACTAGTTATAACAATGTAATAATCTCTTTAGTACAGTAAACTTTCTGCAATACATTTACAGCATGTGGCAGACGCGCTTATCCAGAGCGACTTACATTTATCTCTTTTATACAACTGAGCAATCGAGGGTTAAAGGCCCAGCAATGATGGCTTGGTGAAGCTGGGAATCGAACCCACAGTCTTCGGGTTGGCAGTCCAACACCTTAACCATGAGCCACCACTTCCCTATGAGCAATACTTAAAAAAAACTGTTGTCAGAGACTGCATCAAATTCCATTTTTTTAAATTATTATTATTATTATTTTTGTTACGAAGCTCTACGATGTCTCTGTTTAGAAGCCAATATAAACTAATATAATTATTGCAACCTGCAACATGCTTATGTTTGAGTTATTGCCCTTTTTATATAACTCCTAGACCTCATCACATTCTTGCACAAGCCAGACAATCGATTTCCACTTGCCGTACAAGCCACTCTCATTATTAGGGTTCCATTCAAAGATGCGAATTAAACTTGTGCGCCAAACTGGAATATCGCAAAAACACATTTGCGAATAAAGCACAGTTTTCATTCAATAAGCCAAAGAGAACAAAATCATCACTTCCGGATCAACTGGCGCCAAACGTCATCTTGGCTCTATCGTTTATTGCGCAAAATAGTCTTTGATTTGTCATCTTCGCTCCCTCTTCTTGTAAGATTTGCGTGTTTTGTGTTCTTTCGTGTATATACACAACATGTTAAAGTACTAATATACTCTGGTAAAATTGTTCTATGGCAGGTCTTAAAAGTGAGTACGCGCTACTGCACTGTGTACAGAGTAATTCCACTGTCCATCTTTCACAGCAGCTAAGGCGGGTTCATCATCGTCAAGTCCGGGCCCGTCTCCTGCCAAAGCCTCTCAGGGCAGCGTTCTCTCCGCTCAGTTTTGCCAACCCGACCACAAGGACTGCCTGTTCCGCGAATTCCGCAAGCTTTGCGCCATGGTGGCCGAAAGGTCCAGCTACAACGCAAAGACCGAGATCATCAAGGACTTTCTGAAGAAGGGGTCAGAAGGAGGTAAGATCCACTTGCATGAATTTCACCCCCCAAAAAACCGTCTTTTCTTATTCTCTCAATCACTGTGTTCCTTCTACAAAGACAAGTTTAAGGGGGACCTGTACCTGACGGCGAAGCTGCTTCTGCCAGGTGTAGTGAAAAGCGTTTACAACCTCAACGACAAGCAAATTGTCAAACTCTTTAGCCGCATCCTGAACTGCAACCAGGACGATATGGTGCGCGACCTGGAGCAGGTCAGTCGTTAGAAAAACACAGACAAATATTTAAAAATGCACTTACAGGTTTAAATAAATAAAACGTTTTTCCAAAAGGGAGACGTCTCCGAGACAGTGCGGATGTTTTTCGAAGACAGCAAGTCGTTTCCTCCTTCGACAAAGAGTCAGCTGACCATCCAGGAAGTGGATGCCTCTTTAACCCGTCTTGCTCGGCTTACTAAAGAAGATGAGCAGCAGGGGGAACTGGAGGCAGTGGCAAAAAAGTGAGCTACTTGTTTATTGTCACGTATTTTTCTGCTTATTACTTTACCTGATGACTTTGTTGTTACCAGATGCACAGGGAACGACTTGAAATGTTACATCCGTCTAGTCAAACATGACCTGAAGATTAATTCTGGTGCCAAACACGTGTAAGTTTACCCGTCCTGACTCTTTTTCCACCGACATTTAGAAATGGAAAGTTTTCTGTTTTTCCCCCTCAATCAGCAACTATTGATCCACATTTTCAAACACAGTCTGGATGCTTTGGACCCGAACGCCTACGATGCCTTCAAAGCATCTCGAAACCTTGGTGACGTGGTCGACAGAGTCCTGCGCAATCATCAGGATGCTTTAAACGGAGGCGGCCCGAGAAAGCTCTTAAGTGTTGAAGCCACGCTTATGACCCCTGTGCAGCCCATGCTGGTTAGATCTGATTAAATGCTTAATTGCTGTTAATTCAAAACATTTGATTAAGACTTGTCATAGATAATCATTTTTGAGCTGTTGTACTTTTTTATCTTTAGGCTGAAGCCTGCAAGTCCATTGAATACGCTATGAAGAAATGCCCTAACGGAATGTACTCGGAAATCAAGTACGATGGCGAGCGCGTGCAAGTGCACAAGAACGGGGATCACTTCAGCTACTTCAGCCGCAGTCTCAAACCTGTGCTGCCTCACAAGGTAGCTCACAAATCAAAAAGTGTCAAATTCGACACGCAGGTATACGATCCGATTGACATGTGAGACGGATCTGTGTTTTTTTTTTTGTTTTGTTTTTTGTTTTTTTTTCTTCCAGGTGGCGCATTTTAAAGAGTTCATCCCTCAAGCTTTCCCTGGAGGTAACAGCATGATTCTGGACGCCGAAGTACTCCTGATCGATACCCAGAGCAGCAAGCCTCTGCCGTTCGGAACGCTGGGAGTTCACAAAGTAAGCACAGTTCAGCAAGAGTCGTAACTGAGACGCGGAGTATAACTACAGATGTTTGCGACGTTTTGCCTTTGTGTTTCAGAAAGCAGCGTTTCAGGATGCACAAGTGTGCCTGTTTGTTTTCGACTGCATTTATTTCAACGGCGTCAGCCTCATGGACAAGTGAGTGGTGTTTTTAGTCTTTTTAAACAGCTTTCTCTGGTTCTTTAACACAGTAAAACATTATTGACAAATTCGACAAATATTTTTGTCATCGAATTGCAGATTGATCTCCTATGTTGTAAGTTAAACAGCCTGCAATAGCAAGGTTTAACCAGAGAGGCGCTGGAGCACAAGATTTATGAGACTACACTGAAGTGTTAACTTTGGCTCCATTTTAAATCGCATACCACTTAATTATTACATTTAATAATTAAGTACATACTTCCCAACCTTTAAAAATGTATGATCTGTATAGTATGGTCACAGCAGGCATCCGCCATTTTGATATTAAATTGTGACATTTGGCATCACAGCAGCGCAAATTATAGTTGGATAATGTTTAACCTAAACGATGTTACACAACCGCCGCGTCACCGCTTCGTTTCACTTCAGAATATGACGATTTAGTAGTAAAGTGTCCGTTGTATGCATATGAATCGTTTATCCGAATAATCGTTGGTTGCAGCCCTACAGTGAGACAGAGTTTAATTGCTCTTAAGCTGGGGTGAACAAACTCGGTCTTGGAGGTCCGGTGTCCGGTCCGGTGGAGGTCCGGTGTCCTACAATCCACATTAGTTAGCTCAGGTGTGTTTGATTCGGGTTGGAGCTAAATTCTGCAGAATACCAGCCCTCCAGGACCAAGTTTGGTCCCTCCTGCTCTAAAGCAACAAAATCTGAGTCATGTATTCGCTCTCCCTTGATTAAAGATCATTCCGGCTTCACTCATAGTGTCCTCGTGGTTTTTTTTTTGCAGGCCGCTTTGCCAAAGGAGAAGATTTCTTCATGACAACATGGTGGAAGTTCCTAACAGGATCCTGTTTTCCGAGATGAAGCATGTGACAGTACGTTCGCGTAAGACATTATCTTCTGAAGTTTAATTTTAAAGATAGCAAGTGAAAGTAAGCACAGGATCGTGGGTTGTTTTCCGACAGAAAGCTGCCGACCTGGCTGAAATGATCACACGGGTCATCAGAGAGGGACTGGAGGGGCTCGTTCTAAAAGACATCAAGGTAAAAAAAAAAAAAGATTTATGGGTTTTTAGATGCCCCAGAAGAAGCAGCTGGATGGTGCTGATGTGCAGAATGTGAGTGAGAGTTTTGACATTTTTGTCTCATAGGGTACATACGAACCTGGCAAACGCCATTGGCTAAAGGTGAAAAAAGACTACCTAAACGAAGGCGCGATGGCAGACACGGCAGATTTGGTGGTTTTGGGGGCGTTTTATGGAACCGGTTCGAAAGGTGTGTTCAAAATGCTCTACTTAAGGTGCGGTTTGTAAAATGACATAATATATTTTTTGTTATTCAGCAGCAACAACAAAATCTCTAGCCCATAAAGTACCTCTGTGCTAACTGTAGCCTTGCTAATCTTTTTTTGCTCTACGCAGGTGGAATCATGTCCAGTTTCCTTATGGGCTGCTATGATCCTGACTCGAAAAAATGGTGCACAGTGACAAAATGCTCTGGAGGCTATGACGACGCCACGCTGGCCAGACTGCAAAAGGAGCTGGACGTCATTAAAATCGGCAAAGTAAAAAATAAATAAATAAATAAATGTGTGTGTGTGTGTGTGTGTGTGTGTGTATATATACACACACACACACACATATATATTTAATCTTTTTGTTTTTAACATCTAATTACTTAAACCCTAATTACAACACCACTGAGTTCTCTCTTTTACAGGATCCCAGCAAAATCCCATCATGGCTAAAAATAGTCAAGAACTATTATCCGGATTTTCTCATCCGGGATCCTGAGGTAAAAAAAAAAACATTGTTTAACCTTTAATTTCTTGTTTTTGAGTAATTTGGGGTTCTGATATGGCGCTATCGGACTACAGTAATGATTATAATACAATTGATTTGGAAAATCCAAAATAGATTAACACAAATGATATAAGAATTGATACGGACAGATTTAAATTAGGGAAGCCAAATAAAGCCAATAGTAATGGTGATAATGGTTAGCTGTATATGGTGGTAGAATAAAAGTTTGAGAAGAAAACAACTTTTATCTAACTATTATATAGCATAGTTTAGTCTAAAACTAGAATTAAGGGGAATGTGTACAAGAAGCGGTGAGACCAGCTATGATGTATGGTTTAGAGACAGCGGTGAGACCAGCTATGATGTATGGTTTAGAGACAGCGGTGAGACCAGCTATGATGTATGGTTTAGAGACAGCGGTGAGACCAGCTATGATGTATGGTTTAGAGACAGCGGTCAGTATGATTAGTTTAGCGGTGAGACCAGCTATGATGGTATGGTTTAGAGACAGCGGTTGAGACCAGCTATGATGTATGGTTTAGAGACTAGATGTATGGTTTAGAGCGGTGAGACCAGCTATGATGTATGGTAGAGACAGCGTTTATGGTTTAGAGACAGCTATGATGTATGGTGAGACGGTGATGAGACAGCTATGATGTATATGGTTTAGAGACAGCGGTGAGACCAGCTATGATGTATGGTTTAGAGACAGCGGTGAGACCAGCTATGATGTATGGTTTTAGAGACAGCGGTGAGACCAGCTATGATGTATGAAGGGTTTAGAGACAGTGATGAGACCAGCTATGATGTATGGTTTAGAGACAGCGGTGAGACCAGCTATGATGTATGGTTTAGAGACAGCGGTGAGACCAGCTATGATGTATGGTTTAGAGACAGCGGTGAGACCAGCTATGATGTATGGTTTAGAGACAGCAGTATGAGTTGGTGACAGTGAGACCAGCTATGATGTACGGTTTAGAGACAGCGGTGAGACCACCTATGATGTACGGTTTAGAGACAGCGGTGAGACCAGCTATGATGTATGGTTTAGAGACGGTGGTGCTGAGGAAGAGACAGGTTGCAGAGCTGGAAGTAGCATAACTGAAGATGTTGAGGTTTTCTTTGGGAGTGACGAGGTTGGACAGGATTAGGAAAAGGTTCATCAGGGGGACGGCTCATGTTAGATGTTTTAGGGGGAAAGACAGGGAAGCCAGATTGAGTTGGTTTGGACATGAACAGAGGCGGTATAGTGAATTTATTGGTAAGGAGGGTGTTAGAAGTGAAGCTACCAGGCAGAAGGCAGAGAGGAAGACCAAAGAGGAGGTATATGGATGCGATAAAGGAGGACATGAAGTTAGCGGGTGTGAATGAAGAGGACGTAGAGAATAGGGTTAGGTGGAGACAGATGATTCGCCGTGGCGACCCCTAAAATGGAACAGCCGAAAGAAAAGGAAGAAGAAGAAGTAGTTTAGTCTAAAACAGCAGTCCCAAAACTTACGGCTCGGGGTCCTGATACGGCCCAGCCCCCACATTCAGACCGGCACTCTAAACAATGCTAGAAAAATGTTTGTGTATAATGGTGGGCTTTCAAACTATTTTCCCTTCATAGGTAGATTAATTATGTTCGATTCGTCACTAACAGATCGTTACATTTAACATTAACGTCCCATAATGATGAGCAGGTGATGCCGGACGCCAACCAGCAAAGACAATATTATGAACCGTCAGGAAAAAAGAAATATTAATTCAGAATGCAGAAAAATTTACCAAAATTAATCAACAAATCCAGTTATGTGGTCCTCATGATCATTGATGAATAACTGTGTGTACTCTAAGAAATAAAACTTTATGCGACAGCATGTTTTCTGGAGACAGTAATTACACCAGGATGGCTGATTGGCTTGATTATTCGTTAGTTTAATTACAATATTTTCTCTTCAGAAAGCCCCAGTTTGGGAGATCACAGGGGCCGAGTTCTCCAAGTCGGAAATGCACACAGCCGACGGCATCTCCATCCGGTTTCCACGATGCACCCGGATGCGTGACGATAAGGACTGGAGGACGGCCACCAATCTTCCCCAGCTTAAGGTCCGTTAAATTCCACAACTTTAACAGCATTTGAAAAACACCCCTATTCAAAGCGACTTGTGTTTTAATCACACCCGATGCTAGGGCTAATTAAAAAATGTTTGTAATGCACCTCATCCGCTAGTGTTGTCTGCCAGGTTTTTTTTGTCAATCTACGTCATGGCCTCGGAGCCCTGTCCCTTTTCTCATTTATTTTATTTATACAACTGAGCAGTTAGGGGTTAGGGGTCGTGCTCAGGGGCCCAGCAGTGCTTTGTGCATGACACTCTTTGGTCATGTGTTTAATACAGAAATGTAATATGCTATAAAAAAACCCTCTGTCAGTAGATTAAAAGGAAAAACAATTAAAAAAAAATGTTTGCCTTGTAGGAACTTTACCGTGTTTCCAAGGAGAAGTGCGACTTTGAGGTAACAGCAGGGCCGTCCACGAGCAGCAAAGACGATAAGGGCTCAACAGAAGGAGACAGCGGAGGCAGTTCACCGTCCACCTCCAACAGAGCAGCGAGTTCTGCTAAAGCCAGTAAGTGCAGCTGTGCGTTCTAATTCGAGTCTTAAATTCAAACTGTGTGCAAACTGCAGATTATATGAAAATTTCGGCATCAGGTAAAATTTTTCCCTATTAATAGTGATTACAGTCAACACAAGTGGTTCAGCACTTTTTTTTTGTCTAAGCAGCCCTCTCCAAACCTGGCTTTTAAAGGTGGGAGTTAATTTTTAATTAATGCCATAATTCTGTTACAGAAAACAGTAACAAGCCAAAGCCTGTGAAAAACTCGACTCCGTCTCCTGCCAAGAGGAAGCTGCCCGCTGAGAAGCCTGATCCAAAAAAGGTCTGCCGCCCATCGAAACGGACAGAACAGTTGTTTTATTTTTCATACAACTTTTTTTTCCTGCTCTTCTGCAAGAGTTTTTGTTTAATCAGGTCTTTTGCTCTGATTTATTATTTCAGATTAAGGTTGAACCAGTTCACAGTAACGGGCAAAACAGAGCAAAAGCGTCTCCGGCCAAGGCAGCTGCAAACCCACATGCCAACCAGGTCAGGAAAGTGTTAAAAAACAAAAAACACAGAACTGGAATCAGATAATAAACACATTCTTGGAGGGTTTTTAGATGTTTTGAAGTTGTTGATTTATTTTCTGCAGCTCTGACACACGCTAGGGCAAAAAAAAAAAAACGGGATATTAATGCACAGACTCATGCACAGAACCCGACTGCACGTGCTTTCTGGAAAACTTTATTTAGGGTTTTAGAAAAATTCTATTACAGTCAAAACTAGTACTTTTAATTAAAAGCTTTTTTTAAAGTACTACGCACCGAATTTTATAACATCAAACGTAACTATGAGGATAAAAAGTATGACGAATATAAAAATAATAAGAATAAATGGATAATTCTGTGCTATAAAAAGGTTACAATTTTAGAAATTGGTGTTACAGAACAATAATCGGCAGAATATTTTTTCAGTAACAGCCCAATGATGTTTTATTCCTCCCCCGACCCCACCCCCCCCCCCCCACACCCCAAACGATTCGCTTGAATTCACTTCCACAGACCCTGTTGAATATTTTCACTGGAGTGAAGCTGTTTCTCCCGGAATCAGCGCCGAACTCTGACAAGCTGCGGCGCTACTTCTTGGCGTACGACGGCGATCTCGTTCCCGATTACGACGCTGCGACTGCGACACACACACTAGCTGTCCCCGAGGAGGGTAGCCAGGCCCAGAAAGTCAGCACTGACTGGATCTGGCAGTGCATCAAGAAGAGAAGAGTTGTTCCTCCCTTCTGAAAGACAGAATCTTATAGGGTAATAAATAAAGTGGCCTTCAAACGCTTGGTAACCATAACATGGCACGTTCAGGACAAACTTTATAAACTTCTGCCAAATGGTATGTCTTCAACCAGGACTTTTTACACACACACACACACACACAAAAATAATGAAATGTTGAAAGAGTCTTTTCACTACTTTCAAATTGGAGCAGTTTTCTTTTCAAATGTGCATTTTGAAATAAGCTATTATTGATATTTTATTACATACATAGAATTAAGTCAGATAAATCGATAGACAGATAGAGGTGATAGAATTTCTTGGATCAGTGTTTGAGCATGTGCTCAGTGTTTTTTTTTTTCTCCAATGCTTACCTATGCAAAGCAAAACAGATACACACTCCTGGACGCTGTTATTTGTATTACGTACATCACTAACTGGAATGATTTGTTGGAACTTTGCTTTGTGCGTTTGTCCAGATCAGGACGAAGTTTCATTTGTCTTGACTTTACACTACAGACCTAATTAATCTGCGGCTAATTATTTTAGACGAACGCGCTAAGCTAAGCCAAGCCATCTCCTCTTCTCCAACCCTTTAATCGACGCCCTGTTTGCAACGGAAATGATTTTTAAACACTACCAAACAGTGTAACACAAACCAGCGTGTTGGGAAGGGTAGCCAATCGCGACATTTCTTACATTTTTCTAAGATCAACACATAAATGTTAAACATTATATGAAAATGTGTTTCATATATATATATATATATATATATATATATATATATATATATATATATATATATATATATATATATATATATATATATCTTATATATATATGACAGATTTTTAATGCAGAAAAAAAAAATCTTTCGATGACATCATGAACCAGAACATTTTTCACCTCTGAAATAAACATTGCTCATTTTATCAGAGCGTTTACGTTCGTTTTTGTGTTTTTTAGCTACACACAAATAAAAGATTTCCTGCGAATCTTTGTGCACCACAGCACCTCACTGATATTGTCTATTATAGCAAGAGTTCCTTTTTCGTTGTAGCTATAGTAACAACCGTTCAACAGGAAATAATAAAGTGAGGTAGTTGTTGACGATGTGCCGTGGTGCAAAAGGAATAAACTGAATACTCACTATAAGAACTTAAGCTTTTCGCTGCAAATATATTCCATATTTTTTTTTATAATTTATACCTACCTAAACTGCCGCTTCTTGGGATTCGCTGTCCAGTTTTCTTTTTCCTGCAAACCCGGTCTGTCTCTCTTCCTGAGGTCGTGGGCTCAAATCGAACTCCTCCATCATGTAGCAGGGCTTTAAAACAAAAAAATGAACAGGTTAGAGGATTTGCCAAACAGTTGCAAATTAAATTTCATGCAATTTTGAGTGCCAACATAAAAACCTGTCAATAATTGTTGCCTATTTGTTGTTAACTTTTAAATCAGGGGTGCCATTATTTTGGAAATAATTAGGTTTTAAATAAGGTGTCCTGCAGAGTTTAGCTCCAACTTGCCTCAACACACCTACCTGTAGGTTTTAAGTGTACCTAGTAAGATCTTGATTAGTTGGTTCAGGTGTGTTTGATTAGGGTTGGAACTAAACTCTGCAGGACACCCCGACCCTCCAGGACCGAGTATGGACACCCCTGATCTGAAGCGTTTTGCTTGTTGAAACTGACCTGTCGAGAGGATTTGAGCAGAGTGGCTGTGCGTAAGCTGGAAGGCTGCTCTGTATTCTGAAGGAGGATTCGTGTGCGTGGAACGTGACTCCACGACTGTCCCAGTCCTGCTTTCAGATGATTGTTTCCGTCTTGCGTTACATGATTGGTTACCTGACACGTCCGGAAGGCAGAATAAAAATTTTTAAGCCGAGACGCTTTTATATTAGCGAGGCAAACTTTTTTTAGCATGGTTGACCCCAGGTCAGTGTGATTTCCGGGTCAAACCTGCTGTTTTAAATCCTGAGAACGACTATGACTGATTTAAATAGACTGTCCATATGACCGTATCTATCAAGTAACCTGATTTTTCCTCTAATGTAACAAACAAAGATCGGATATGACTGACGACTGTGTAAGCAGAAAAAAAGTGCATGAATACCGAAAAATTTTTTTTATTCGTATGTGGAAAATAATTCGGATACTTGCAATACACACTCACCAGAACGGCGACATTAAAATCTTTGGCGATTATCTTCAGCTCTGTAGCCACCTGCATCATCAACGACATACCTACAGCACAGAAAGTGACGAATTAAGGAAAAAACTTAACGTTTGAATATATATATATATATATGTGTGTGTGTATATATATATATAGAGAGAGAGATGTGTATAGATAGATAGATAGATAGATAGATAGATATAGATATATATACACAAAAAACACACCTACCTTCATTCTGTTTCGCTCCAAGCATATGCGAGAGCACAGCTGACACCGAGTCCACGATCAGGGCTTTGACCAAACCACCAACACCGACGGATTCCTGAAATAATTTCGGAAAGTTGTCAAATCGTTTAACCCTGAGCGTATTTGTAAGCTCAAAAATCAACCTTCACCTTCTGGAGGCTGCTGGCTCTTAGATTTTGAAGGCAGGACAATAAGGTGAAGACGTCGAACGCTCGGAGCACGCTGATCCGCTGGAGAGCGTTCGTCTGTGTGTGTGTGTGTTATATGTATTGATACAAGAGGTTGGAATATCAATACACAATTGTGATAAAAAAAAATCTGTATCGATATTTTTAAACAGCCCTAATTGTTAAGGTGGTGGACTGCTGACCAGAAGATTCTAGGTTCGATTCCCAGGACCACTGGTTCTTGAGCAAGGCCCTTAACCCCCCAGCTAGTAGGACATTCAGAAAACATCGTGTTCTTACTTTTTACCTCACAACATGTCTCTACACATTCGTATAAACCTCGTTACAATGGTTTCTGACCAATCGAGGGATTCAGTTTAGACCGGTCTGGACATCCTACCTGCTCTGTCGTTTCACAGGTTTTCTCCCGAAGCATCTGAAGTAGCCGGTTGGCGCATATTCCCCCGTTTGTGTCGATGTACACGACCTTCTGCTTAAGCTCATGCGTAACGTGGACAGCTATGCTAAAGCATGTCTAAGCAAGGGTGAGGGGGAAAAAATCAAATAAGGTCAGATGATACTAAAGGTTTTCTCAGGTTATGAAAAAAAATATATTAATTTTATGCTATAAAAATGTGGCAAATGGCCATTATATTTATTTGATACACTATAAATCTAATTGAGGTCTTTTACCGCAATAGCTGTTCAATACTACATGCTTATATAACCAAAAATCACTATCACTTCTGTAATTACTTTCACATTTCTGAAAAGACTCTACACTCGACCGTGTCATGTGACTAGTGATTTTAGCATTAAGTCAGAACAGTATTAGTGAGATCAGACAGTAATGTTGAGACGAGGAGGTCCGGGGTGCAATCGTTGTTCCAGTTCATCCCAAAGGTGTTTCAGGTGAACCAGGACTCCTGGAGATCAGGAACCATTTCATATTAGAACATTAGTTTGAGTCTCTTAGTTCCACTGAAGGAAATATAGAATGCTACAACGTTCAAAGATGTTTTAGACGACCGTGTGCTTTAGATTTTGTGCCTCAGGGTTTGGGGAAGGCACGACTATGGGTGTGATGGTAAGCTTTTTTTTTTTTAAAGAAAGAGTTGGTTTAAAAAGGAACGCTGACCTGTGTTTTACCAGTTCCCGGTCCTCCACACAGTTCTGTGATCTCCCCGGTGTACAGACCCGAGTCAAGCAGCTTGTCCAAGCTACACAGATTCAGAGAAGGAAACGGGGAAATTAGAAATACTGTGCGATCGTGAAAAACAGGAAAAGTTCTGGAATTTTAAAGAAGCAATTTCCAGCAGGCCTGGATTTTTTTTTTACAAATCTCTGTATATTTGACTTTTTAACTGGTAATATTGATTATTTAAATTTCAATAGTTAACATTTGCACGATCCGTCACATGTCGTTCTCTGCACGGGGCAACGGGGACTCGCGGTTGCAGCTAGTACTTATGTGGTAAGTCACACACAAATGTTTGGCTTCATGATTAAAAAGTATAAGCGATGGCTTGAGACCATAAAACGTTTAATATTTCGAACTCCATATGTAGCTATGCTAAAGGGGCAAAACCCCAGTCTCCTGCAGCAGGTACATGCCCGACATCTCCCAACCCGATCACCGGCTTTTTTACCCATGTGACTGACATGACACCCACTCCCAGCACATTTCTGGCATTTTATTACCCCCCTTATCCAGAGCGACTTACATTTAACTCTTTATACAACTGAGCAAATGGGGGTTAAGGGCCTTGCTCAGGGACCCAACAGTGGCAACTTGGTGCTGCTGGGAATCGATCCTAATCTAAAAGTCATGGAATTGCATTGGTAAAAATTTGTCTGAACTTTGACTTTCGACTAAGCGACCAGAGATTTTCTGGCTATGGGCAGCGCCGGCTAGCTCCTCCGTGACCGTGTCCACGTTAGCAATGTTACACAAATATTAAGCAAATTAATGTGGTGGCTACTAATGGTAACATCTGGTTCCAACCAGGTAAATTTTAGTCATGTTTGGACTGTAACTGACATCATAAATTATTTCTTTCCACCCTGAGATGCTAGAGAATAGTCCTGTCTCGCAGCATTCCCGCGCTTTTTTTTTAGACGTGAGAGCGGGATGACGGCGTCACCTGGCGATTCCTGTGGAAAGAATAGACATGGAACTCAGCAGCTCGTCGTACAGATCGGCTCCCGAGACCGGAAACGCCGCGTGCTGAGCCAGAAGCACGCGCCGAACCGCCATCAAAGCCTGCACAGAACAAAACACACCACAGACACCTTCATCCTGGAGTTTTCTTCCTCCAGCTTTTTGTGCCACCTTTTCTGTTTTAAAAAGTTCTTCATGAATAATATTAAAGTACAGTAGGTCATCCCCTACACTGCCCAAAGGGGGCACAAAATTCAGCAGTTATACTATACTATATAGGCAAGTGGGGCCTACATCAATATTTTTTTTTCCAGGGGGCACCTACACCTCTTGCTGCGGCTCGGGGTTGACGGTGTGTGTCACAGAAAGTTGAAAGCCGTGATTGATGGACTTGAACTCGATTAAATAGTGTTGGACGTTGGAATATTCTAGAAAGCCAAGAATAGACCAGAATAAAGCAGTTACTGAAGATGGATGAACAGATGGCTGGATGACATGTTCTGAGGTAACGTTAGTTCTTATAATTGAGACAACTAACTGAATTGATGTGTTCGTGGATAAACAAATTAACATTACTTATAATTCATTGTCTGTTCCCTTAATTATTAGGGTTTTATTAGTTTATTAAATGTATGTCTGCAATATGTTTGTACTTTTTTGTACTGGAAGCTTCCGATACCAAGAAAACAACTTGTCAATAAAGTTTTTTCTGATTGTGATAGACAAAAGCGGCAGAGTTTGGGGAGTTTATTACAAACCTTATAGGACACTGAGCATCTCTGTGCCAGATGTTCTGGGTCAGACAAAACAAGGTCCTCGACTGAAAAGACAAATAGGGTTAAACATGCTTAAACTTATATATCGATGGAAAACAAGTGTGTCTGTAATTTAGAACCTGTTCTAACATCTTCTTCATGTAAAGCTTTGATGAGATCTTCACTCAACCCTGGACACAGCCCTTCTCTCAGAAACACCATGACACTTCCGGCGGAAGAAGTCCTCTGGAAAGAAAACTGAAATCGGTTTACAGAGCTAACGTTACTTAGAAACCACCTGCTAACTAGCTGTAAAGAAGATTTGCTAAAACCAATATGTTGCCCGTTAATATTCTAACATATTAGTATTTTTTTAACAGTTTAAAAAAATACATTTCGTTTAATAAAACTCACTAATTTTCCAGTGGAGTCCAGACTACTATGAGTGACAGAGCCTCCAGCCAATCAAATGTACTCAAATCTTTACGTAGCCCTAAATCACCAATAAAAAAAAAGAGATTTTCCTGACACATCTAATCGTCACGATTTAACATATGACTGAGGGCGGGGTCAAGATGTTTTTTCCCCAACCGTATTGGTATAAATCCTGCCTACTATTTAATAATTAGCCAATAGCATCGCCCACCGTCGTGGTCGAGTATAACTACAAGCCAATCGGATGTTAGAAGGCGGAAAACGGTTGGGGGAAAAAGCAAAACGTTTAAAGAGGGGGTAACGGCCAAGTCGGTGTTGCCAGATCGGAGGTTTTTAAACAACATTAAATACGCAATAGAGGAATACGATTATTAAAAGCGTGTATATACTGTTTGTATAAAATAATTTTATATTCTTATAACGTTATTGATAATATACATTTTTGTGACGTTGAAAAATAACAACAATGTTCTTCGCTCTTCGTACTTAGATGTAATTAATAAATGTTTTTAGAACAATATTATAACTATTGAAAAAACAATGTAAAGTATTTTTAAATCGTGTTTCTAAAAACAAAACATAATGTTTGAAAGACGTTCTCAGTATGGATTAAATTTGATTTTTTTTTTTCTGTGTATACCTCAGGTTTAGGTAAAAGGCCTTGGGGATGAGTTTCTATAGATATGGCAACCTTGCAGCGACGAGTTCCCCGTCATATTTTCAGGCTAAAAGCTAATCGTGCGGGGATGTTTGTTGTTTATCACAGAGGAGCTCGAGCTGATTTCCCTAAATGTCAAGAACGCTCTTAATAATGGCAAGAAACGCGAGCTGCTTGTGTAGCTGTCCCGCACCGCGCCTGCGCACCTTCCTCAAGCCAGTCTGTTAGCCTGCGCGCGCGCGACCCTTCTGCAGCTGTACAAACACTGACCCCAAAATGGTGAGTTGACGCGCAGAAACACTGCATAAAATAGACGTTTTCCCATTTTCCCCCCCTTAAGATACTAAAACTGTCTAATGTTAATTAACTGCTACCTGTCGTATTATTTCTACAAGAATTATTTCAATATTTGGAGTTAATAATACGAGGATTGATGTTAAGTTAGCAAGATGCTAACGTTAAATCTATATAAAAACTACAGTATTTTTTTTTTACGACACTTGGGTTTTTAAAAGTCGTAATATAGTGTAAAAGTTGTTCAAGGTGAGAAAAACGTTATTTATATTTAAAGCTGCGTAGCTGCTCGACCTCAAAGTACGTTTTAAGATAAATTATTGTTTTTAATATATATATTAGAAACTACGATTCACGTTAGAACCAAGCCAGAAGGAATAATTAATTATGATGTATAAAGTGTTTTTTTTTCTGGTTTGCTTTATTAGTTATATTACGGTATGAACACCAACGTTGATATTTTTTTTATCTACAAATAAAAATATATTTGTAAGGGTTTTTTTTTTTTGTTTTAATATGATAATGTTGGAATTTTATTCTGTCTTTTTTTCTTTTTTTTTTTTTTTTTTACAGAATTAATGTTGAATTTATCCGGTTAACTTGTGTGGGCGTGGCAAGGGGCGTGTCGGTGGGCGGTGCTTCTGGCTCGTTCTAAAGCTGCTTATTAACCAAAATTAGTCTTTTTTTTTAATTAGGCCTAACTGTTGCACCAATAAGTACTTAGTTAAAAATTTGGATGATAAATTGACCCTAAGAAAACCTTTAACAGTAAATCGTACTATATATTGCGTATAATTGTGATCTGCGGGGTCCAAGAAACTTTTTCCAGTCTACTGTTTGTCAGTATAGATTAGTATAATTGTTTTGCATACAATTGTTTACATTTATGGGATTTTGGCAGACGTCCTTATCCAGAGCGACTTACATTTTATTTCATTTATACAATAGTAACCTGTTGGTACTGAGATCAAACTCAGTCTTCCAGTTAGCAGTCCAACACCTTTACCACTGCATTACCACCTCCCCATTGGCATTTACTGTAGGAGGTTAGGGAGTAAGGGCGCATGGTCCCGCTCCGTTGTCGGAGAGAGAGAAGTCGTCACACAGACATACGTTTTGTAGAGGGAATATTCGCCAGGTTAATGCTCGACACAGACGTGGTACGAGTAGGAATCAAAAAGTTTCGAGACACACCAACAGCTGGCAGCAGAAAGCCGCATTTAAAGCTGCGCATTTAATACTTTCTTAGAAAATAATCAAAGGAATAGACGGGAAAAGAAAAGCTGATTATTCTTGGCAGACACCGCGACTTGCTTAATGTTTGTGACAGATAAAAAGAATATCTTGGGTCGGCTTTTGCATTGAAACTGCATTGACCTTGAATTAGGACAAAACATCTCGATAGGAGGTAGTACGTCAGGTCATGGCTGTTACACCATGCAATGGATCTTATATAAAATGTGTTCAACTTTATAGCCTGAAGTGGTAGCTCAGTGGTTACGGTTTTGGACTGCTGCCACTGTTGGGCCCCTGAGTAAGGCCCTTAACCCTTAACTGCGCATGTTCCAAAGAGATAAATGTAAAGAATATGTGTAAAGAAATGATCATATAAAGTTTCCCGTCAGGTCAATTCTGTTGTTTTCTGTGTGCAGGTGTTTTTGTTGAACCCTCTGGAGAATTTAAAGACCTACATAAGCAGCCGCCCACCGCTTGTCATATTTATGGTCGGCGTAAGCGCCGTGGCCATTACCTTCCTCACGGTGGGCTATTTCTTCAAGATGAAGGAAATTAAATCACCTGAAATGACAGAGGTAGGAGGTCCCGGTTTGTTTGGCCCCTGTTGGGTTTTTTTTTAAACACCCTCATTTTTCAATGTCAAAGATACGGAGGAGTTTAGCTACAGTAAAATAGTATTAAATACAAACATCTTACTAGTTAATAACCAGCATGTAACTAGTGGTAGTGGTAGCTTAGCAGTTCAGGTGTTTGAACTGCTGATCGGAGGATCATGGGTTCAATTCCCAGCACCGCTAAGCTGCCACTTCTGGCCCCCTGAGCAAAAATCATTAAACCCAGAGGTAGTTAGGAAGCCATGATTATCTCCGTTTTCCCTATTACAGTATTTTGTAAAGCTAAAGTAAAGCTTGTCCCTAAAAGGATATTCAGGGATTATTATACTGACACATGATGCACCATAAACCGAAACACACTTCACGGCATTGTTATCAGGCTATAGGCTAACGCTAATACTGGCCTGTATATATATATTTCAGTCCTAACTAAATGAGTGACTAGTTACAGATCTAGATCATATGTTGACTTTTAATAAAATATAGTCACGTTCGTTAATTGACATGCTTTTTAAATCTACTAGGTGCAATTTCACACCTCTCAGAACACTAAAGAGATATTTACGTTTATAGCATATAGCAGGTGCTGCAGCGCAACGTCCAAAAAAGGGCTCAAAGTCCCTGACAGCGGCGGTTCTACAGTTTCATCGTTAGGGAGGGTTAGCCGTCGCTACTCAGTCGCGACCGGTCTTACTGTTCAATAGCATAATGCAAAAAATATCGACTTATTGTATTAACAAAAAAAGTATAATTTAAATTTGCAAAATGTGATGATGATGATTAAAAACAGTGTGAAGAATCCGTTCTCACCACTTTATTACCTTGTAATGTGCTAGGCTTCGTATATTGATAGCTAATTTTAAATTTTACAGACATTAAACACATTAAACACATTTACTGCAGGCATAACAGTTATATTAATATTAAAAACAAATTTTAAAGACCTTCTATAACCTCCTACGCATAGTGAAACATTTCACGAAAGTAATTTTCTTGACATCGCTTCCCCACCTCCAGCTGACTTGCGGCCAAGCTGTCGCGTTTCTAACGAAGGGGTTGGCAAGCCTGCACAGAATCGCAGGGAATTTAGTTTTTTTTTTTGGATTATTTTTAAAAGTAAAAATTTTATTTTCACCAAATCTTGTTGATAGCTTTGCTAGATCATAAAGTGTAACCCTAAGCCAACATTGTTGAAAGAAGAGCTAGAAGTGTGGGATCAGAGGTCTAATAATCAAATAATCTGGAGTTTAAGATGGTCTGTTGGTACGAACCCTGTGCTAAATCTTCCATGTTAGTCTGCATCATTTAGTAAAAAATAATAATAATAAGAATAATAAATAAGTAAAAAAAAAAGAAAAAAAAAAGAAGAATTTTATTGGTTTTATAGACTTCAACCAACCCAAAGTTGTTGGGGTTGTTACAGTTTATGACTGTAATATTGTTTAATAATTTTTATTCAACACAGTGACAGAGTCACAATCTCAAATTAAAATACAGTCTTTTTTATAGCATGTGGAAACAAGTGAAAGTGAGTAAAAGTCTACCTAAAACTTCCTTTTACCTTTTAAATGGAACGTAATTTTTCCATATAATAACTAATCAGTGATCACCACACACTTCAGGACTGGAACACCTTCCTACTACGATTCAACGAGCTGGACTTCTGTATCTCGGAAAACGAGACCCTTAAACATGGTCTAAACGAGTCTACTACGCCGGAGAGCACCGTGACGAGCAGCCAGTCACGCACTAGTACTCAAGCGCCATTACCGCTGGACGATCCGGGTCCTGTCAACATCTCTGTCACTATCACGCTCACGCTGGATCCGTTGAAGCCGTTCAGCGGATACTCGCGCAACATCACCCACCTGTATTCCACCGTGATGGGTCATCAGGTTGGCTTGGCTGGTGAGTCTGTGGCGAAGGGGTTTCCAGCTGATGTTTTTCCCTTTAGTTTTGTGCTTTAATAGAAATGTTTTTCTTGAAACTTTGACTGAAAGTATCACCATGCCACAGCTGTTGGTTTTTTTTTCCTCAGGTCTTGTTATTATAACGAATGGAAAGGTACCCAGACTTTGGCATTCCTTTTACAAAAAGCTGTAAAGAAATCTGGCTTCAGTCCCAGCCTGCATGTCGCTGCCTTTTTTTAAAAGGAAATCATGAGTTTAAGCTGAGTCATGGATATAAATATACCAGAAAAAAAGAGACAACGTGAGGGATCCAGTTGGTATTGATTTTTACAGCTACTATAAATAATGTATTAGTCATGTGGAATGTCACTGGAAAAAGGTTTCATTTAAGCAGAACGGTCTTGTTTATGAGCATCAAAGGATAGGTGTGTGTGCGTGGGGGGGGAAAGAGCGAGACGGCGTTCTTTTTTTTTTTTTTTTTTAGCTGGAACACAACAACAGCGTGTTTTGATTGTCTGTGTGGTCATGTTTGTAGGCCGGGAAGCTCACGAAGAGATGAACATCACGTTCACTCTGCCGGCGTCCTGGAACTCGGACGACTGCGTTCTGCACGGACGTTGCGAGCAGGTGGTCTTCAGCACCTGCATGACCATCACCACAGCCAGCAACGTCTTCCCGGTCACTGTGTAAGTTACCGCACGAATCCGTGTGTCATTAGAAGCGGAAGCCGGGAGCTTGTAATTCGCCAGAACGGCTTGCAAATATTGACATACTTCCATGACGTGTGTTTTTTTTTTTTTATTCAGTTGATAGACACCGTTGCTTTGGTACTTTGGTCCGCTGCGGTACTGCAGTAGGTCCGCTAATTAATATTGGATCAGAAATCAGTTTCTATCAAAAAATATATATTTAATTTTCAAGTTTTAAACATTTTTCATATCCAATTTTCAAACTTTTTGTAGTCGTTACTTTAACAGCTTAAATAAAACCCTTGCTCCCATGTGCAGTCCCGTAGACGTGCAATATGTCAACATAAACCAAAAAAGTGCACCAAAAAAATGATAATGCATTATTCTTTTGAAAGAGTTAAAAAACAACAGATATTAATTTGTTAAACAACAATAGTTTTAATAGTTTTAGCATAATATAACTAGCGTAATATATTTATTTTCTTATTGAAATCAGTGGCAATGTTTGATGCATTTTGCATCGGGGGGTCCCATGTCCTTCTCAACTAAGAGCTCCTTGACCTGAAAAAACATTAAAGTCCCCTGCTGCTATAAAAGAAGATGCTTGTCTTTGTGCTGGCAAACTGGCTCCTTGTGATACAGTAGTAATGAAAAAAGATAAAAAACCGTTTGTAATTAATAATAATGTGTAAATAATTTTTTAAAAAATGATGTGAACATCCACCACACGTGCTTCACACTTTTTAAGCAAGGCTAAAATTTATATGCTACATTTATTTTAACTTTTTTAGAATTTAGTGGGTGGGGTTTTTTTTTTTTTTTTTTTTTTTTTTTTTTTTTTTTTTTTTTTTTTGTACCGCCCGTTGTCCCCCACACATTTCTTGAAGTGAGACTAGAAACCGATAGCAAAGTTACTTTTGGGAGTGCAGGGATTTCCGCCATGTTAAATAAGCTCTCCAACACAGCGGTTTGCCGGAGATTTTCCGCAGATTGTTAGCAGTCTTGCTCATTCCGTGAAGCTTGGAGTGTTATTTCAAATTCTTCCAAACATGCTACATATTTTATATCCCTGTAATCGTTATGTGAAAAGAAGGTCGTAGGTCAAATAGAAGGTTGCCAGATATTTGAAGCGGTCGTTTATCCCGAAGCATGTACTTGCAATCTGCGAGATCTGATTTTTGTTTAGATCAGATTTTTTTTTTTTTATAAATGTAATCAGTATCAGATTTCCAGTTTGAACTGAACACCTAAACTGACCCGCATGTGCAAAAGAACAAATTATATGTCTCATGCCGTGTCCTGTCATACAGAAAAACCAACACGAAAAACACTGAAGGCAGCATTTAAGCGTTAGCTGATTACATTAATTAGCTGATGTGCAGCATAGAGGGGGACATGTAAGTAGATCTCGTTCCCTCCCATCCCGTTTCACAAAATATTCCACATTCTGTCCCCTACAGTTCTAAAATCTTGTGTAAAATCAGTCCTGCTGCGCCCAATACACAGTTTGCGGATTAAAAGTGAAAGTAAAAAGTCAAAGATGATTTTAATTCCCGACAAATTGATAGTGGCTCCCCGAAGCTTTATATGATCACATGATAATTACCCAACTATATCTGTCACACAGTAGCTTTAGGACGTCAGACTAGCGAGTCCTGACACGGCGTTAAGAGACCGATCAACTAGAATCGCGTACAAAATTAAAATATATGGAGTTTGATGTAAAAGAGGTTTATTTGTGTTTAAAGTTGTGATTCCCGGTCAGACCCAATCATGTGATTTAATAGTGATTTTTTTTTTTTTTTTCCTATCCCGTGGGAATCCTGCAAGATTCCCAAAAAAGGGTCAACCTCTAGTTCAGCTGACGACAGTGATTTATTGAGCAGTGTCTGCTGAACATGAGGAGAAAAAGGGACACTTCTTTGATAAGAGCATACTGTGGAGTAGTGGCTGCTACTTCAGTATGGTGGTGTTGTGTGTGTGTGTGTGTGTGTGTGTGGTAACACCGTGATGTAAATTCCTTCAGCCAAATCAGTAATATATTAACAGATTGTAGTTACACGGCAGTGCGGAATGATAGACGATAGAAAAAGATGTAGAAGTCGCACAATTTTCGACATAACATCACACCGCGTCATCCATCGACTTGGATTTAATACTACGTATTGAATTGGCACAAATTAGAATGAAGAAGGTCAGATTCCATACGGTTTGTGTGGTTCACGCGGTGCTGAGAAAAATACGTAGTAGGACTTGCTGATGGAAATTATAGTTTTGATTTTGATGTTTCCAACCAAACTGAATTTTGTCCTCCAGGCAGCCACCGCACTGTGTTCCAGAGACGTACAGCAACGCCACTTCCTGGTACAAGATCTTCACCACAGCCCGGGATTCGGACACCAAGTACACCCAGGACTACAACCCATTTTGGTGTTACAAAGGTGCTGTTGGGAAGGTGTACCACACTCTGAACCCTAAACTTACAGTCATCGTTCCAGAAGTGAGCCCCAGTTTTCTACTCTCTACCTGTTAGCGGTTCTCGGTCCTAGTTTAATTAAGGGTTATTCACCTAACAGAGAAAACAATTACTTGACCACATAAAAGGATTTCATTGGCATGCAGTTACAGTGAACTTGCTTGTCTGGTTCTAATACTTTGCTCTACTCTAGAGCTTTAAAACGACTTTTTCCACCTTTTCAGGACGATCGCTCTCTCATCAACCTGCACCTAATGCACACCAGTTACTTTCTGTTTGTGATGGTGATTACCATGTTCTGCTATGCAGTCATTAAGGGTAGACCTGGCAAAGTAAGGCAGAACAACCTAGAGTACTGTTCAGAAAAGGTATGAAATGTTCTGTTTTTCTAGATTTTTTTTGACATGACTGATATAACCAGTATGTTTATCTGTCTGCGGGAGTAAACAATAAATCTGGTCAGACAGTGTTAATTATTAATTTTTTTGCTTGATTAAACACTTTTTGAACCATACAAATTGCTGTTGCCTGGCTAGCATTATCTGGCAACCTGGGCGGACAGCTCTACCGAGCCACCAGGATTCATCGGTAATTGACCTTCTACTTATGGCTTTCACGTAGAAGCATCATTACAAACGGTTCAGAAGTTTTTGGAGTTTAAAAGAAACACTCAAATGTTAATTTTTGACGTTTTCCGTCACTTCTAAATTATGGCGGTGTTTAATGCCATGTCCTCGTAGCCAAAAAAAAAAAAAAGTCAAATTAGAAAGTTGCACTACTACAAGATTTAAGTATAAAGTGAATATAAAGTCGAAACACAAGTATAAGTCGAAACACTTTGTATAAAGTCGAAACACTTTGAGTATAAAGTCGAAACACTTGAGTATATAAAAACACTTTGAGTATAACTTTGAGAAACATCGAACACTTTGAGAAATGCGAACACTTTGAGTATAAAGTCGTAAATAACACTTTGAGTATAAAGTCGAAACACTTTGAGTAAAAGTCGAAATACTTTGAGTATAAAGTCGAAATCGAAACACTTTGAGTATCTTTGAGTATAAAGTCGAAAACACTTTGAGTATAAAGTCGAAAATACTTGAAACACTTTGAGTCGAAAATAAAGTCGAAATACTTTGGAGAAAAAAAGTCGAAATACTTTTGAAAAAAAAAGTCGAAATACTTTGGAGAAAAAAAGTCGAAATACTTTGGAGAAAAAAAGGTCGAAATACTTTGAGAAAAAGGTCGAAATCTTTGGAGAAAAAAGTCGAAATACTTTGGAGAAAAAAAGTCGAAATACTTTGGAGAAAAAAGTCGAAATACTTTGAGAAAAAAAAGTCGAAACACTTTTGAGAAAAAAGTCGAAACACTTTTTGAGAAAAAAAGTCGAAACACTTTGGAAACTTTTGAGCAAAAATTCGAAACACTTTTGAGAAAAAGGGTCGAAACACTTTTGAGAAAAAACGGTCGAAATACTTTTGAGAAAAAAGTCGAAATACTTTTGAGAAAAAAAGGTCGAAAAAAATACTTTTGAGAAAAAAACGTCGAAATACTTTGAGAAGAAAAAAGGTCGAAATACTTTGAGAAAAAAAGTCGAAATACTTTTGAGAAAAAAAGTCGAAACACTTTTGAGAAAAAAAGTCGAAACACTTTTGAGGTCGAGAAAAAAAAAGTCGAAACACTTTTGAGAAAAAAGGTCGAAACACTTTTGAGAAAAAAAGGTCGAAACACTTTGAGAAAAAAAGGTCGAATACTTTGAAAAAAAGTCGAAATACTTTGAGAAAAAAAGTCGAAATAAACTTTCGAAAAAAACGAAAACTTTTGAGAAAAAAGTCGAATACTTTTGAGAAAAAAGGTCGAAATACTTTGAGAAAAAAAGTCTAAATACTTTTGAGAAAAAGGGTCGAAATACTTTTGAGTATAAAGTCGAAATACTTTTGAGAAAAAAAGTCGAAATACTTTGGAGAAAAAAGGTCGAAATACTTTGAGAAAAAAGTCGAATACTTTGAGAAAAAAAGAAATCGAAATACTTTTTGAGAAAAAAAGTCGAAACACTTTGAGAAAAAAAGTCGAAACAACTAAATTTTGAGAAAAAAAAGTCGAAACACTTTTTTGAGAAAAAAGTTGAGCGAAAACACTTTGAGAATAATTTGAGAAAAAAAGTCGAAATACTTTTGAGAAAAAAAGTCGAAATACTTTTGAGAAAAAAAGTCGAAAAACGAAATAACTTTTGAAAAAAGTCGAAAACTTTTGAACAAAAAAAGTCGAAATACTTTGAGAGAAAAAAAGGTCGAAATACTTTTGAGAAAAAGTCTAAAGTACTTTGAGAAAAAAGTCGAAATACTTTTGAGAAAAAGGTCGAAATACTTTGAGAAAAAAAAAAAACTTTTGAAAAAAAGTCGAAAATACTTTGAGAAAAAAAAGTCGAAAATACTTTGAGAAAAAAAAGTCGAAATACTTTTGAGAAAAAAAGGTCGAAATACTTTTGAGAAAAAAAGTCGAAATACTTTTGAGAAAAAAGGTCGAATACTTTGAGAAAAAAAGTCGAAATACTTTGAGAAAAAAAGTCGAAATACTTTGAGTATAAAGTCGAAATACTTGGTATAGCTTGTGGTATAGTGGTAGGCGTATGTAAATTGTTGAATGCTTATTGGCTGATATGTGGGTTGCCGTGCATCTGTTTTTTTTTCCGGCAGGGGAGACAGTAGTAATCACTCATATTTCCACACTAAACAGATTAATGGTGTTTTTAGGGGATTTGGATAAGTCTTACTTTAGGTCAGTGGTTCCTGACCTGGGGGACGTGTAGTAATAACGGGCTAACCGTAAAGTCTGTAGATTATTATAGGGATGCGCCAAACTTTCAAAGCGAAAAGAGTGAAGGTGCTTGAATCTTTTTTTTTTTTTTAATTATTCTGAAAAAGAGGGGAGGAAAAAAAAGAGAAGTGAACCACTGCTTAAGGCCAGAATTAAGTTTTCAACACAGCCTTTTTAGTGTCCGTTTACTAATTTTAGCACACGTCATATCTACTATGAAATGTAATTGACGTGCCAGCGTAGGATTGAAACCTGATTGTTTACATCCATTTTATAGAAACAGTAAAATATTTCTCACGATTGTCATTTGTTTTATGTTACTTCACCTTTATTTTTAAAGTATTTGGATTTATTCTTATAAATTTTATTTATTCTAATAAATTCTCATTTTATTCTCTTAATTTAGCTTTAGCTCTGATATTTTAACTTTATTCTTATGTTTGTTTTTATTCTGAGTGTTTTAACATTGTTCTCATGGTTTTAACTTTATTCCTATAATATTTTTATAATTATAATTCGAATTTATTTTTCATGTTTTGACTTTATTATCATAATTTCATCTTTATTCTTGAAGTACTTCAACTTCCTTCTCTTAATTTCCACTTTCTTCTCAAATTATTCGACTTTCTTGTAATTGTGACTTTCTTTTTGCAATTTCAATTTTAGTTTAGTAATTTTGACTTTATTCTTGTACTTTTAGTTTAATTTCATCTTTATTCTTAAACCCTTTTAACTTGTAATTTTGACTTTATTTTCAAAGTATTTCGACTTTATTCTCGTAGCCCCGTAATGTGGCACTAAAGCTCCATTCTACTAAATTGCTGTGATATAGGAATCAAACTTTTGCCCCCTTTTTTTTTTTTTTTTGTAAACATAATTAAAAGCATTTCTGGTAGATTAACAGTAATTCCACGTTGTCACTGATTTCATCGTCAGTCTGTTCTTGGTTATTTTTCAACGCCAGCACACAACCCTTAATTGTATAATATTCATAGCATTAAAATGTCACATGCTTTAACCCTGTGCTTTACAGGTAGCCTTGTCAGATGGATAAGAAAAGTCACAGAAGAAAATACAGACTGAAACTAGTTCAGCGGAAGAAGTACCGGGAATGAAAGCAAAGCAGAAGCGGAGGAAGGAGATGTGGAAAACTAGTCGGCAGTCTGACCCACGAGGGAGCTGACGAAAGACTGTGATGCGACTATTTGAATATCTGAAACGTTGGGTAACGCCAACCAAAGACTTTCAAGTGCCTGTATCTAACATGTAAATGCTTGTAGGACCCTGATATTTAGTACAGAAGCACTTTGCCTAACCGCAAACCTCCCACTCCCACCCCTTCATCCCTATCTGCCACAGAATATATGGAAGGAATGAGACCGAACAAGTGACAGCTCTTATAGGTGTTATTTAAACATCTGTCTCTTCATTCGTTAACTTTTATCTGTATCATATGTGATCATCGACCCTTACTTTTCCTGATCTTGTGTGCTTTTTTTGTTGCTTTTTTTTTTTGTTTTTTTTTTTTTAATTTAATCTTGTTTAGCGGCACTAACAGATTTGAGATGGACCAACATATAGAGAATAACCCAGAATCATTTAACCCTAATCATTTTTTTTGTTCCTTGAGAAAATAAAGACCTGGAGGACAGAAGAGTCATCCGGGACTCGTCACATCTCAGATTTTTGCATCCAGGTAAACAGACACGAAACTGACTGAATGTACAGCGTTTATAGAAATCCTATGTTTAATTATCCTAATTGGGCTGTTGGGGAAAAATGGCCTTGTGTAATCTGATACCTCAAACATTATCACTTAATTTTATTTCTGTGTTGCATCATGCATCCTATTTGTCTTTCGTCTTTCAACCCCGTTGCCTAATTCCACATACGAACCATGAAAGCATTGCATTCGGCTATGTAGATATTTAGCGTTGGAGAGAGATTTAAATTCATTCATCATCCAAATCAGTTAAATTTCACTTTTTGTATAGCGCTTTTAACAATAGACATCGTCTCGGCTTGACAAAAAAAAAAAAAAAAAAAACGTTAGAATTCCATTTATATTTATCATATGCCAAAAATACAACAGCAAAATCAGAAAGCAAGATGAACAACAAATCACAACAACAGCTCATAGACTGGTAAACTTTCTCTATAACGATATTTTTGCTTGGTATGGATTTTAACCTGTTAATGTTTCACTGTCCTCCTGCTGGAACAGAGTGAAAACTTACAGCACTCGGAAAGAAAAAAGCTAAACATGTTGCGTATCATTTGAATGACGCCAACCATTTCACGATACAATAAATACTGTACACAGTACCGTCAGGAGCCAAACATACATTCACAAAACTATAGGAAAAAAAAAAACTAGGGGGTTAAATCGAGCCATCAAATTTAAACAAAAATCATCTGGTTACTTGGTAAAGGATCCCAAAAATCTAATTCCAGTCTAGAAATGTTTATATTTGCTACACGAAAACAAAATGGCCGCTGCCCTTGACTCGTGTGTCACATGCCCTTTCACACACAGCGTTTAGACGCAGATTTTAAAATAAAAGTACTGATTCGTTACACCAAAGCGACAGATTTTAGCACGGCTGGTAATAGTGTGTTGTGTATATTTTAGTAGGTTGTCCTAATTTCTTGAGGCCAAATGTTTAATCTGTTTTTGTTGCTAAATTATATTAATAAACACCCTTTAGTCACTGTTGAAATACTTTCGTATCGATCAACATGGAGAAATTAGTCAGCTTACATTTTTGCCATACCATCCTATTCGCGAATATTAAAAGAAGCTACTGATGCTTTTATTTGTGTTTCTTTATCTCAAAGGCATTTATACATTCTAAAGTTAATTCCGTCTTATTTTCATGGCCTTTGTATAACTACGCTGAAAACGTTCGCTATAGGAAACCCATTTTTTCAACACAACTACAGTTTTATTCAATACCAACAATAGTAGCGTCACATTCAACCTTTTTTGTTTGACCTACTGGAATTTTCACGCAGTAATAACGCATGTTGTGAGAAAGCGTTTCGAAATTGACGTTGATGTGGTCCTGATGTTGCTGCTGGTTTTTTTTTTTTTGTGCACCGAATTAAAAACATCTTCGCCTTGTCCAACAAATCGTGTGCACAATAACACCACTAACATGCCTTGTAATAATCATCTATCTATAACTAAAACATTCGACAAACGCCAGGATTAAACATGGCAACCTTGTGACGACTTGTATGAGCTATATTTTTAAAAAAAGTGTTAGTAGTTATAAATTCGCTTCTCGTTCCTTGGCATTTCCAAACAAATCCCACAGCAGGTCAACAGTTTAGTTCTTTTTTTTTTTAACTCTTTGTTAATGATTGTGTTTTAGAAAAGCAATACTTCATATTAACGGCCTTTATTTTTATTTAACGGTGCATTTCTGATATTGAATTAATAGATGAAATAAGGATTTGGTTGGGTTACCAGTTAGAAATTGTAGGTTTTCCAAATGCTGCCTCCCTCTCTCTCTCTCTCTCTCTCTCTCTCTCTCTCTCTCTCTCTCTCTCTCTCTCTCTCATATATATATATATATATATATATATATATATATATATATATATATATATATATATATATATATATATATATATATATATATATATATATATATATATATATACATACACAGAGAGAGAGGAAGATATATTTATAGAGAGGAGGAGGAAGACCATGAAAAAGGTGTGTGTATGTATGTATATATATATATATATATATATATATATATATATATATATATATATAAAATGTGTGTGTATGTATATATATATAATGCATATACCTTTTTCACTGTCTTCCTCCTCTCTCTATAAATATATCTTCCCTCTCTCTCTCTCTCTCTCTCTCTTGCTCTCCCCCTCTCTATATACACATATATCTTTCTCACTCTTCCTCTTTCTCTCGCTCTCTTTCACGCTATATTACTCTCTCTCTATATATCTTCCTCTCTCACCCCCCCTTCTGTCTCTTCTTTTTGTCACACTCTCTCTCTTTCTCTCTCTCTCTCTCTCTCTCCCTTTTTTGGATCATATTGATCTGGCCCCTCATGTTTATTTCTGATGAAAATTTTTTAACTCTAACTTTAGTTGCTCTTCACGCGTTGTGTAACGCCTTTGCAGTTTTCCTGTTCATGTGTCTTATTCTTAATGCACGATAATAAACCTGCTGAGCGCCCCCTCAGGCAGTCCTATTGTTTGTGAGTTGTTTGTAAATGACTGTAGGCAGATGCTTCGCTGAATTAAAACCAACCCTGAAGAATAACTGCTGTTACTATGTCATGATTATTATTCTTCGGTTCGATCTCGGTCGATCTTTCTGAAAGCACGAGTCATGTCCCGAGCTGATTGCTGCTGTTTCAGTTACGGAAAGAAAATGACTTTAACATCCATTAAAGGAAAGTCAAGAGAGAGAAGGACAATTGATTCGCACAGAAGCCGTGGACTCGTATCGCTGTAGTTGGAGAGAACAAAGCGAGCACTTCATAGCCATCAGGGTGAAAATAATTGAATTTCTGGTCAGTAATAAAATCAGTGGCTGTTTGTCTCAGTCAGTACATGAAGAAGAGCTCTTGAGTGCTGAGTGGATTTACTGGCTGGGCTTGTACTCATACTGCCTGTATGTATAAATGCTATATAAGAAATAAACGCTTGGAATTTTAATATCATTGTTCAACTCACCTTATTTTTATTTTTTTGGGATTAAGAGAATTTTACAATAAGATTGAAATGTTTTTTAGTCTTGTTGTACCACCACAGCAAACAATAGAGTGTCTAGGCTGAATATTTTGCCTGTAATTATACTAAAAAGTGCACTTAAAAAGAGCTACTGTGGGTTTACTCCGGTTTCCTCCCATGGTCCAAAAACATGTGTGTTAGATTGATTGGTGTTTCTAAATTGCCCGTAGGAGTGAGTGTGAATGTGTGTGTGGCCCTGGGAGGGACTGGCGACCTGTCCAAGGTGTCCCCCTCCTGCCTTTAGCCCTTTTGGAGACGGTTGGGATAGACTCCAGCAGATCCCTGTGACCCCAAATTAGGAAATTAGCTGGTATAGAAAATGAATGAATAAATGAATTGAAATATTCACAAATTCTAAAACACGCAAGCCTAATTAGGTGAAGTGGTAGCGCGATTCTCAGCACCACCAAATTGCCAAGGCCCTCAACCACAAATTGCTCAGATGTATAAAGGAATTAAATGTAAGTCACTCTTAATTAGGGCTGCTGCCGAATTCTGTAAATGTTTGCACTCTTGCGAGTGCGCACTGCTGGGTGCACTGTTGTGTCAGATCAGATCATTTTGTTCTCACCATCCATCCAATATCTTTAGCCCAGCTGTCATTGGGTGAAAAGCAGGGGTCACCCTGGACAGGTCACCAGTCCATGGTGTCACCGCAGGGCCACATACAGACAAACAACCACATGCACACTCGACAAGACTAGAATTAGAGATTGAACCTACATTAGGTAGAGAAAACTCCTACTTTACCTAAAGAAAATTGTTCTACATTATGTATTTTTACCTCAGAAAACCTGCATTATGAAAAACCCTATTATGTATTTTTACCTCAGAAACCTACATTATGTATTTTTACCAGTTTTTTTAACCTCAGAAAACTTAAATTATGTATTTTTACCTCAGAAAAACCTACATTTTTACCTCAAAATATTATTTTTTACCTCAGAAAACCTACATTATGTATTTTTTCACCTTAGAAAACTTAAATTATGTATTTTTACCTTAGAAAACTTAAATTAATGTATTTTTAACCCTCAAGAACCTACATTATTGCATATGTTTTTTACCCTCAGAAAACCTACATTATGTATTTTTACATTAGAAAATCTGACATTATGTATTTTTACCTCAGAAAACCTACATTATGTATTTTTTACCTCAGAAACCTACATTATGTATTTTTTACCTCAGAAAACCTACATTATTATTTTTACCTCAGAAAACCTACATTATGTATTTTTACCTCAGAAACCTACATTATGTATTTTTACCTCAGAAACCTACATTTTTTATGTATATTTTTACCTCAGAAAACCTTATTATGTACATTTTTTACCTCAGAAACCTATATTATGTACTACCAGAAAACCTATGTTATTTTAGTAAAATAAAATATATTTTTAGATCTGACAAAGTTAGAGATTGAATTTTTCTACTTACACGTAGATTTGGGTTTTTTTAAATAGAATAATAATACAAAAGCTCTTTCTAATAAACAAATCTATGCGAGGCAACTCGATTCAATGAACCGACTCCTTCATGAACGACACACTATCCCTATTAGGAATAATTTGAAAGTCTCTCGCGCGATGTTTAGCGTTAAGCTAAACACGTTTTTAAAACGAAACAACAAAATGGTTTTTTTTTAAGAAATACAGACAGAAAAGCTGTTGGGGGACAAGAATAATAGCAGGTGAACGTTTTATTTTCTATATTTTGTTTAATTGGTGCCGCGTCCCATTTAGCTGAATTTTGATGTTAGCAAGTTAATGTTTTAATGACTGTTTTAAGTTAAATACACTTTAAAACCTATTTTTAAACATATACTACACTGGTTTTAAAATACATGTTAAAATATACCTTCAATTTCAAAAGGCATTTTGTTTAGATATTTTGTCCTACATACAATTTTATATACTATCAATGTGGTAAAATAAGTTTTCACAAGTACGTCATGTCCACTAAAGAGACACACGCCAAACTCTGCAATGAGAAATGCTATGATTTTTACCTCAGGGAAATTACCATTAAATAACAAATATATAAATTAAATATAAAATATATAAGATGCTATTATTGCTAGCGATAAAGCTACTATCAGGTACGTCTTCATTTGGACAAATTAAAATATCTCTAAAACTTTAATAAATCTAGCCTAATGTTGTCTTTATATATTTATTGGTCCAACATATAAACGCTAAAACATGCTAATATTGTCTTAGAAATGTCACATTTTTTATTAATGACATTTCTAAAAGCATCTTCAACTCAATTAAATTTACCTCAGAATGGCAACATGACCAATTTTACCTCAAAAATCTATAAGGGTTTTGTTTTACCTCAGGAAGCCTAGATGATGTATTTTTTACCTCAGAAAACGTACATTATGTTTTTTTTACCTCAGAAAACCTACATTATGTATTTTTTACCTCAGAAAACATACATTATGTATTTTACCTCAGAAAACCTACATTATGTATTTTTTACCTCAGAAAACCTACATTATGTATTTTTACCTCAGAAAACCTACATTGATTTTTTTTTACCTCAGAAAACATACATTATGTATTTTACCTCAGAAAACCTGTGTATTATTTTTCCTCAAAAAACCTACATTATGTATTTTAATCAAAACCATTATTTTACCTCGAAGACAAACCTACATTGTGTTTTTACCTTAGAAAACCTACATTAAGTATTTTACCTCAGAAAACCTTCTTTATGTATTTTAACCTCAGAAAACCTACATTGTGTATTTTTACATCAGAAAACATACATTGTGTTTTTACCTCAGAAAATCTACTTAAATGATGTATTTTTACCTCAGAAAACCTACATGATGTATTTTTTTACCTAAAAAAAACATACATTGTGTATTGTGTTTACCTTAGAAAACCTAAACATTTCTTTTACCTCAGAAAACCTACTTTATGAATTTTTACTTCAGAAAACTAACATTATGTATTGTTACCTCAGAAAACATACATTATGTGTTTAAACCAGAGAACTCGCTTTGTATTTTACCTCAGAAAACCTACATTATGTATTTTTACCTCAGAAAACCTACATTATGTATTTTTACCTCAGAAAACCTACATTATGTATTTTTACCTCAGAAAACCTACATTATGTATTTTTACCTCAGAAAACTACAGTATGTGTTTAAACCAGAGAACTCGCTTTGTATTTTACCTCAGAAAACCTACCTTATGTATTTTTACTGTAAAAAACTCAATTATGTATTTTACCACACCATAAAATCTAGAAGATCCATTTTATCTTAAAAAGCCTGGATTTTTTTAAGTCTACATGGGCTATTTTACTATCATTTCCGTAATATACTGTCTACTGAAGACTAAATTTAGCCTTTAAAATAAATAATAATATAAACGCAGCTAGGAATGTAGTGATTTTTTTTTGTTTGTTTGTTTGTTTGTTTCAGTAAGAGAAAAAATGTAAAAACATCCACGCCACGGTTAAAGTCACTGAACTCCCACTTTTTCCTAATTCCAGTGTGAATGCTCTTATGCACGGCAATAAAAAGGGCGTTTTCCCAGCAACACATTCGCCAATGACCTTAAATTATGTTTATTCAGTTCTGCTTAGTTAAATCCTTTCACTGTAATCTCAGTACACAGACTAGGCCACCTTTCACTAGGTTAATGACGTTTCCTTGCTCTCCTAGGAAACCTGCTGAGTATCTGGGAGGGAACACCCCGCCGGAGGAGGGGGCAGCGGTGTAACATGACCACTGTGTGTGTTTTTATGTCCCTTTTCACTTATTTGCTCAAAGTTGAAGATAACGTAGTGTGTCCGTTGGCCGAAGTAAGAACGTGTTTGCTGGAAGTGTTTTAACGCTTTGACGGGAAACACATCAGTGGCATCAGAGTCTTTTGGTGTCCCACCTGCTGCTGTATCTTGTGTCTCCTACTTTGTTTCTGAAAGAGTGTTTTCCTGACAGGAAAGAAATCTTGCAAGGTGAGATTGTTAATCTTTAGGTTTAAGGTCAGAGTTTAAGACTTTATTTGAAAAACTGAGCGCCATAATTTTGCCAAAAGATTGTCATAAGTTACCGAGATATTCATGACGAGTCTTAGTTAGATGTTAAATTTGATCATTTTATAATATTTGGTGTGTTTGCATAAAATTGTGAAAAAGGTTTCCATTTTGTTCTCCGAGTTTATTAGCGAAAAAATCCAAACAGGTTATTGGCTTTTTAAACGTGGTACAGATGTTTTGCTGGTGTAAGGGTGACTCCAGATGTTAGAAGTTATATGTTTTTAATTGCGGTATGACTTGTCAAAGTAAAATGTTCACATCAATAGACATCAGACTTGATCAACTATCTTTTCAAAACAATAATTGATAAAATTGATTTCTTTTGTAGAGCCAGATCTAATGTCTGCTAATTCGGACAAAAAGTGCTTTCTTTTAACTGTCTGTCTGGATTGGTTGGTGGCTATTACAGATCCCCTCTCACCAAATTAGATCACAGAGAGCTAGATTTAAAGGCCAGGTCAATAGTAATGTGTTCAAACCAGGTCCGGGTAAGAGTCGGGGCTCATTTTGTAAAGCATTTTTATCAGAGCAGCCAGAGAAGGAAGAGGATGTTTTAAAAGGATTGTTCTGCCATCATGTGACCAAGCTTAGACACAGACGCTGATCTGAAATCAGACTTGGCTTGACATCAAGAAGAAGCGTTTCCTTCTTTTAGGGTTTGGCACTGCTGTTTCCATGCGAGGTAAACACTTTCTCTTTCTTGTTTACTTCTTTGCTGCTTGTCTTCAGTTAACCATAACCTTCGAAGTGGGTTTTTTGGCCATGCTGGACTGTATTTGCGATTGTTGTTTTAGTTGTATTTCTGTTGTAGGGTTTTAAGGTCTTGCTAAGGTAAAGCTAGACAAAGGGCATTAGGTCGCATGGAAATGTAAACACCTTGGTCAACGTAGTGTGTGTGTGTGTGCGTGTGTGTGGGGTGATAGGTGTACAATGTGTTTTTATCACAGAAAATCCACAGATGTCTTCATACATACATGATATATTTAATACATAGAGAAATTTTCCATTCATTCTATGAGTTTGTTGTGGGGTTTATCAGTTACTACCTGAACCGGGGAACTGTAGAATAAAGAACAGCTGTTAAAGGCAGACAAAGCACATCTAAACGAAATCCTTACTAACTCTCGATTTCTGCCTTTAGGGCCTGCAATTTTGTTAAAGGTCTTTCAGTCTTGTTTGTGAAAAGGTCATGTGGTTAGATCTAAACCCATGCGTGTGCTCCAAACAGCTGTTTCCATGTGGAAAATGCACAGTGGCAGCTAATTGCTGCTCCCAGGCAACTGTCTAGCATTAATGCTTTCTAAGCTGACGGACGTTTATGGCAAACGCGTTAGCTCCCGCACACCAGCTTTCTGTACTTGCCTGTTTAGGGTGTTTAGGCTAAAAGTAAATCAGTTCATTCTCCCAAAGTACAATAAATTACGAAGAATTACGAGAAATAAATGTTTTACATTTTTAATGCTTTGTAACTTTGTAAAAATGTTTGCTCACATGCTCATATCGTTTTTTGTTACAGATTCTACTTGAGGAATGACAGACACCATGTTTGGAAGCGGAAACCACCGGTGGGTTTGTCCCAATGATCGACAGCTTGCTCTAAGGGCCAAGTAAGTAATTAAAGCCATTGTGCGGCGCAGCTTGGCATGAATTGGCTCATATTTCCGCCATTTTTCTCTTTTGAAATTTCGGTGCAGTCCCATAAAAATCTGCTGTCTTTCTGTGCCCCCTCCCCCCTTAAATAAGTTCTGTGCCCCCTAGTTTGGGAACCACTAGTCTTTAGTTTAGTCTTGTAGTTTAAGGAGTGGTTTTAATAGCTTAGAGGTTAAGACATTGGACCAGCTTAGACCGACGATAGATGATGATAGGTTTAAAATCCCAGAATCCCAGAATCACCAATCTTCCACTGTTGGGCTCCCGAGCAAGGCCTCTAAAAAAAAAAAAAGTCGGTCTCTACCGAAAGTGTTAAATGTAAAGCTTGTTTAGGATAAAAAAAAAAGGGTTTAAAAGGGTCAATGAATGACCGGTAAATAAGTTTTTATTAGTTTATGAATATGTGATTATTCATTTGATCATGTTCGGCTAACCTACTTTTTTACCGGCTTCAGCTTTGATCCGCCCCCCAGATCAGGAAATCAACATTCTCACTAAAATATATGTTTTGACAGACTTCACACAGGCTGGTCGGTGCACACATTCCAGACAGAAAGGCAGCGAAAAACCCAGGCACTCACCAAGCGAGAGCTGGACGTCATCTTGAACGTCATCCAAAGAGCCGAACAGCTTGACCTGATTGAGCAGCACAGAATTGGGTAGAAATCTCATCCTTTCTACTCATATCTCGTACTCTGAGCTTGTGTAACTGAAAAAGGGCATAACAAGGCATTTATGATGGTTACTTCATAAATCCCGCCATTATAACGGTGGCAAAAAAAAAAAAAAAAGCTATATCAATTGTGCTTTGCAGGCGTCTGATGGAGCGTTTGGAGAACATGAGGAGGTCTGCATTAGGGAATGGTCTGTCCCAGTGCCTGCTGTGTGGAGAGGCGCTCGGGCTGCTTGGAACTCCATCAGTTCTCTGCTTTGACTGCTGCAAGGTACACCAACTTCAACTAGGGGATTTTCCTTATCACAATTTAGTGTTTTCAGCATAACATACAGTCAGGAAACGGAAATGGGCTCATTGTTTGTAGCAGAGTTGGTCGTTTTGTTTTCCATTGAATGCCTTGAGTAGTTTCAAAAAAGGAAGAAAATGTTGATGAAACCTAAGATTTTTGAGAAACAGCTTTCCCTAAAATCCGTCTACACACAAATAATTTATTATCTACTCACTCGTTTAAATATTTCTTCTATATCTACTTTTCATTTGTTTGTTTTTCAATAATAATAATAATAATCATACAATTTATATTAAACTTTATGTAATTAAAACAATTAAAATGTATTGCTTTACACTGTTGGTTAAAAAAAGAAAATCAAAAAATATAGTGAAGATGTAGTTAAAAATAGGCTTATAATAATAATAATAATAATGCAAGTAGGAAAAAGGTACAGTGAGAGTTGACTTTGTTTTCTCACTGACAAAAAAAGATCAGTGTATAATTTGAATAATAGGTTTATTTTAACAGTAAGAGACAGAATAACAAACATTTTGCAGAAAAATTTGTATTTCAGAAAAGATATAAACTAGTTTGCTTTTTACTTAAATAAGCATTTGATCCCATCGTAAAACAACTCTTAGTTCTTGGTTGGCAAAACCCTGACAGAGGTCAGATGTCTCCTGTATTTGGCCACCAGGTTTGCACACATCTCTGAAGAGATTTGTCCTACTCCTGTTTGCAGATCCTTTCAAAGTCATTGAGGTTTCGAGGTTGTCGTTTGGCCTTTCAAACCTTCAGCTCCGTCCACAGATTTTCTACGGGATAATGATTTTGCATAAAACCCCAGGCCGAGAGGGATTAACAGTTATTTTGTGTTTCTTAGATTTGCAAATAATCACACCAACTGTTGTCACCTTCTTATCAAGCTGCTTGGCGACGGTCCTTGGTCTCTCATGATGAACAGTTTGGAATCTGCTTGATTGCTTTTTGTGGACAGTGAGCTAAGATTAGGAGCGCCTGCTTTTACAGAGTCTCTCAAAGACATTGGTGTCGAAGCCCTGCAGAGTTCAGTTTTAACCTTATTCCAAACCATGGATTTTTTTTAAAACGCTAGCCTGATTAGCTGGAAAGACGTGATTAGCTAAATTAGGTGCAGTTATTAGGGTTGTAGCTAAAGCTTAAGTTTGACACCTGTGTTCCAATAGAATCCTCCTGATCACAGCACGTTACCTGTATAAAAGACACCTGTGCGCCAGAAATCTTGCTGATTCACAGCAGATTAAACACTTATTTCACTCAATTTACAATTTTACAAAACATTTTTCCCCTTACTGTATAAAATTAAAAAGTTGGTATGCTGAAGCATTCAGAGTTCCTTTCACTGGAACTAAGGGGCCAAGCCCAGCTCTTGAAAAACAACCCCACACCATAAGCCCCCCTCCACCAAACTTTACACTTGGCACAATGCAGTCATATCCCTTGAACTTTTTAACATTTTGTCACCTTACAACCACAAACAAATGTATTTTATTGAGATTTTATGTAATGGACCAACACAAAGTAGCACAGTATTGTGAAGTGGAACGCAAACGATACATGGTTTGTAAAATTTTAAGCATAAAAAAAAATCTGAAAAGTGTGGTGTTCATTTGTATTCAGCCCTCCTGTGTTAATATTTTGTCGAGCCGCCTTTCGCTGCAATTACAGCTGCAAGTCTTTTAGAGTTTGTCTGTACCAGGCTTGCCCAGCGCTGCTTGTCTAGTCTGATGCAGTAGCAGTAAAATCCCATTAGCTGGCAGCAGAGAGCTATAAACCCGTTCTTTTTAATGCAAGTGTTTAGCAGAACCAACAGGGGGAAGTGTAGGCTTATATCACACACACAGTGTCTGCTTAACTGGTTTTAGGATTTGGGGTCAACGGCATGAAACTTACAAACAGGCACTCAATTGGTTTAGAAGAATTAAAAACCCTGAAAACTATTTGACCTGTTTTAGTAATTGTTTGCCTGAAGATACGTTGATCTGAAATAATATGCTCCTAGAAAGCCTGTGTAGCCGGATGACTTTGGTCTACAAACCTTTCTACACAATCGGACAGAAAACCTAGGGTTAAGCTTGCTTAAAAAAAATCACTTTAAAATCACGCTACGCAGAACGCACATAAAATCCCAATCCGGCCAGGTTTTCGTCTCAAGGATGAAGGTATAAAAGGATAAAGGGAAGTTGTAGCTCAGTTGTAAAAGATTTGGACCGCTAGTCAGAAGATCACGGGTTGAAGTCCTAAAAAACCAACTAAGCTGCCACTGCTGGGCCCCTGAGCAAGGCCCTTAAGCACTTAGCTAAAAATGTAAGCTGCTCTGGACGTCTGACAAATGACAGAAATGTAAATATAAATATTAATAATTTTTTATATATAATGTATTAATTTTTTTCACACAAATTCCAATGTTTGTGCCCTCTGAGATGATTTTTTTCTGTTCAGGACCTACTGTATGTAAGGAATGGTTGTAGAACAGGGCATAGCGCAGACTTTGCTGATTCTCAGATGATTCTTCCTATCCGCACCATTCTGTGTTAATGTAAGCGACTGTGTTAGATTAGTGACGTCACAGAAATCTTCCTCCCCATTCTGATGTTTAAAGTAAACAAAGATCCCGTCCTTCATCTGCGTCATTTTGTGGCATTCTGCTGCCCCCCCACATGATTGGCTCCGTGGACATTTGCATGAATTACAATATTTAATGGGATTACTACACGAAGGCTTTTCCCAGAAGTGGAAATTAACATATGAATTCTAACCAAGAGTGTTTCTGTTTTTTTTTTTTTTTTCTTTGAACAGGGATGAAAAAGCTGTGATTTTACAAGGACTTTAAATTTAGCCTTTGTAAGCACTGCTAAAATGTGGCGCTGTAGCCGGCTGCCATTCAGAACCTGAAAGTAAATTATGCAAGGCATTCAAGCGCACCGTCAGGATTCTCTTCTCTTCGAGAGCTTGTGGAAAATTGAAGGGCTTTTGAGTGGCCTCTCTCTCTCACTCTCTCTCTCTCTCTCTCTCACTCCCTCTCTCGCTCTCATCTCTAAATCTCTCTAAATCTCTCTAATGACTAAATGTTTGTCTTTTTTTTTTTTTATAGAAAGCTTTTCTTTTTTTCTTTTTTCTCCGACTAGAAGCCTTCTTAAGTCTCTTTCTGTCATTTTTTTACCAAGATTATGCCTCATCTTGATGGTGGTAAATGATTTTCTTTGACAGGTTTTACCACTTCACTGTCTGTGTGCTGGACTGTTTCATTTAAAAAAAAAAAAAAAATGTTACGTACATTTTAAACTTGCGTTCATTTTTTTTTTTTGTTTAGCAACTTTTGTAGAGCAATTCATTTTTAGTTTTTTTTTAAGAATATTTTTATTAAGCACAAGTTTGCAAATATACCAACAAATACATGGAGCAATTCCAGTAGGGAATCATCACACCTTCTGTGCTCGGGTCCTAGTTAGGAAAACATCTTTATCAGTTGTACTACACACACGCTGCAAAATGTCACAACGCACTGCAAATAGCACAATGGTTCACAATGGAAATGTTTGAATAGGAAAAAGTAATCAATCCAGTCTAGACCTGTTTATCGTTCAGCGGCTAGTAGGGCTGTGTAAAAATATTGATACAGATAACTATTGTGATATTTTTTGTATCAATACTCTAACCTCTAGTTCTGAAACATATTAAAATAACGTCTTAAACTCATTTACGTTGATATTAATATTGAATTAAGTGTGTGTTAAACTACTTCCTCTTCCGCTCTGTAGTTGTCACATACGGTTGTTGTCTGAGAAGCAAACATGGCGGAAAAAATAAGGGCGTTTTCTGTTTGATGTGTGACACATGTCAATGTATTGAAATATGTATTGCATTGAAATATGTCGTGATCTATTGTTCCGTGACCCACGCATTGTGTTGGGTATCGTATCATGAGGCCTTTGCCAACACAGCTTTAATGACAATTAGTCAGTTGTGCTATCATGAACTGAAAGGAACGTTTTTTTGTTTCTTATGGCTTCTTGTTCTTTTGGATAATTTTAGCCTAAATAATCTGACGAATTGCACAATTAACTGTGAAACGATAGACGTGTTCCAGCTGGGTTTATAACCTTTATTTGGGGTCCCCTTGAAACATGTGTTTGTGTTGTGGGGATTTGCAGCCTGCGTGTAGTCGCGAATTGGTGGGTGTTTTTTTTTTTAATTTTTTTGGGTTTTTTTTTTTTATTTACACACATTTTACTCTAATATTTGTACTCTTTACAGTCCACCAGGTCGCAGACAATTTCTGGGCCATGGAGTGTTTGGTATCTGCACAAAAGAAACAAAATGTTATTTATTTATTTTTTTTATTTGCATTTTATTTATTATCAGTCTTATTTTATTTATTACAAGTCTTAAAAAAAACCCCAAAAAACACACGTCCATCTGCGCCTTTATCCACACATGCCTTAGTCAATAAATTAAGCCCACAAACTAACACTAGCTAAAATCAGTAAAAACTAAAATTGAAAAAATTAGATTTTTAGATTAGTGCAAACGAAGAATTTGTTGCAAAAGCTTCTCAACCTCTGAACGTCAGGGGTTAATTAATTATTACTCTGTGTGTTTGCATAGATTTCCATCTGCTTTAAGGGCTTCCTCCCCAGTCCAGAACGTGCTTTGTATGCTTATTGGCATCTCCAATGTGTCTGTAGTGTGTCTGTAGTGTGTGGTGTGTCTGTAGTGTGTGTGTGTGTGTGTGTGTGAGAAAGAGAGAGAAAAATTGTAAAAATAGATGGCTACATTATTGGACATGCCAATAAAACTTTCTGGAGCAGAATTTATATGATTAAATTCTTAAAATTGACCACATGGAGAACATTGCTATCAAAAGGGGCAGAGTCTGATTCAACGATATATATATATTATAATATATATATATATATATATATATATATATATATATATATATATATATATATATATATATATATATATATATATAATATATAAGGTTATATATATATATACATACATATATAAGGTTATTTATTTATTTTTTTGCAGAAAGTTTGCACCAAGTGTGGGATTGAGACGGCTTGCAGTCAGAAAAAGACCGCAGTGGCTCTGCAAGATCTGCAGTGAACACAGAGAGGCGAGGTCAGACCACAATCTGTGTTGTCCAAATCTATCATACAGCATTTTTTATTTTATTCCATCTTATTTCTGCATTAAAGAAATAATACCTGCTTTTTACGAAGCTCGGTGGAGATAAGGATGACTCCTGGAAACGGTTTTAATGCATCAGTACATAAGGAGAACAGATACATGCTGAAACTTGAGCACTTCCTGCCCATTATAAAAGCTGGAGGAACATGAGCACTTATTCGAAGTAATGCTTAATGTTAATAAGGATTTTGGAGGTCTCTGTCAGAGTGTGGCACCTGAGGGAAATTCCGAAAAAAAAAATTCACCCAACCAACTCAACAGTAATTGATTATTTTGAAGAAGCTTTTTTTAGTTTTTTTTCCTTTTGCAAATGTTTTCTGGGGGTCAGCCAACATGCACCAGATAACTAGCCGCAGCTATTTTGTTTTTTTCTGGATAAACAACTGAAACGCATAAGAAAGAGACACACAAACAGACGGATGGATGAATGATTAGATGATTAAATGGACAGATAGATAGATAGACAGATGACAAAAAGCAGCAGACAGATTTCTAACAATTAGACGATGGTATACACACAGGTAGACATGTGGATAGATAAAAGGATAAATGGATGAATGAATGGATGCATGAATAAATGGATAGACAGATATACATGGATGGATGGATAGATAGATGGATGGATGAATGGCTAGCTAGTTAAAAAAGTTAAATAGGTAGGTATGTGACAGGTAGGCATTGAAAAAAAAACAGATGACCAACAGGCAGGTGACAGATTTTTTTATTGTTCTAGATGCTTCATGGTTTGTAAAACGCACTGATTTGTTCTTTGTTTGCTGTGGAATCAAGCAAGGCAGGCAGATGCACCGAGCTCGGTCTCTGCTGCGACTGGCCCGCTTTGAAATGGTCAGCGAATAATCTGCTTAAGGGTGTAATGAAATACATGTATGGTGATTTGTGTATGTATTTGTGTTTTTCGGCATTATTCATCAGTCCCCCTGCATAGAAGAAAATATCTGCTAAAAAAAAAACTTTTTGGGGGGGAATGAAATTGTAATGAAATGTTTTTTTTGTTTGTTGTTTGTTTAATTAATTAATTTTTTTTTTTTCCACCTTTCTGTTTTATCGAATCAATTGTCCCTCTTTGATGGGTACAAACTTTCACTAGTTTTTCTGCGGCTGACACTTGTTTATGTTGGAGTCAAAGCTTGGCTTAGTCGGATAAGCAGCCAACAGCTATGTTTTCTTTTCAAACATTTCATTAATACAAACGTTTCATCCATGTAGTCGTGTCCCCAGGCATGTTTTAAATTAAATTTCGATGGGATTCAGAGTGACTTATAAAAGGTTTTAAAAGCCCACAACATAACTTGTATTCAATACCTGCATTTACACTATACAGAGCAGATCAACCCAATGTAGACGTACTGACCGGAAAAGGAAGTAAATACATTATGATTTAAAAAAAAAAGAGGGGAGCCCTTGTTGCAACCTGGGAAGAATGTAGCATTGATGACTATATGAATCTGTCATCAAGGTGTTTTCAAAGTTCGGCGTTTCATTATCGCATAGTTTTCGTAATCCTACTCCGATTGCCCACATGACTGCTTTTATCGCTCAGATCCGTTGGTAAAACTAATGCAGACATGGTGAAAAGGATTACAGTAAAAGCTGGCTAGACACAGAGAGCAAATAATATTAATATTTAATATGGACGATTTGGGTGACTGAGAATGAAATAAATAATAATGTGGTCTTAAATGAAATAAATCAAGAGGCTCTCACACTTGCCTTATGTTATATCTATATATAATACATCGTTTCTCATATCCATCATACAGACTTGTGGGCAGTTTTACACAGTTTAATTCACAAAATATATCTTTAAAAAAATCATTTCTCTTTTCATTTCTCTAAGGTTAGAGAAACACCGTTTTCACGTTCGCTTTGCTTTTAATTGCAGATAAAGCCTGTATATTGAATTTTATTTTCTATAAAGCTAGAAATCGGTTGTTATTTCCTGAATGACCCCAACACCCCCGTCATTAGCGATTCTTTCTTTTTGCTGCCTTTTCTACAAGACTGGGGGCAGCATGGTTTTCTGTCCAACAGGCCCATAGTCTTAAAGTTTAAAGGTCTAGTTAAAGCCTAGTTTTAGACTTTTAGCTTGTCTAATAACTTGGTGTTTCCTTATTATAATCAACTGATTAATGTTCAGTAGGCAAATGGGTCAAATTTTACCATTTGATCATTAGTCATAATCATCAGCCATTCAAGAAGAATTAAATATTCAATAGAATTTACATTGCTGGCATTTGGCAACCGCCCTTATTCAGAACTACTTCTTTTTTTTTTTTGTTCAACTGGGCAGTTAAAAGTTAGGGGCCTTGCTTAGGAGCCCAGCAGTGGCAGATTGGTAGTGCTGGGAATTTAACCTACATTCTTCCCAATGGCAGTCCAACACCTTAGCCACTAAGATATAAGATATCACTTTTTTTCAGTTTACAATGTATAAAGACTGGGAGATCCTTTGGAATCAGCTATGAAGGAGTTTTTGGTCCTAGGCTTTGCTAAAGTCTTGGCTCCCCAGATTATTATATCATTCTTGTTCAGAGTTTCAACATTAATAATAGTGATTCCGTGCAGACTTCAGCTAATTTCAGCTATAACCCCCCCCCCACACACACACAAAAAACAATGTTCTGTGGGAATGCAAGGGAAAAAAAGAGCATGGCATTCTGCA